>VDFB02212520.1:0-219890 GCA_007258455.2 Sequoia sempervirens | reverse complement strand
TCATATCTACACTATCTATAAATAAATTTAAAAAAAAGATTTTTTTCATTAAATAATTAAATTTATATAATAATTATGTTAAATAATAATTATAATATAATATAAATTTTAATAATTTAACTTTTAATTAAATAATTAATTAATTATATCAAAAACAAATTTTGGTTACTTGTAGTTAATATATAGATTATAATATAAGTTAGAAAGGCTTTGTTGAAATTTTCTAGTTTATCATATCTACACTATCTATAAATAAATTTTAAGAAATGATTTTTTATTAAATAATTAAATTTATATGTTATTTATGTAATGATAATAACAAGTATAATATAATCCTTAGGCTCTACCAATTTCATCTTTCCCTATGCCTGCCCAAACTCATCTCTGTTGTGCATGTTGAGGAACTAGAACCCCCTAATGAGGCCCCTATTAATCCTTCCCCTACTGCCTCTGAGGGTTCTAAGAGGAAAACCCCCACTCCTGAAATGGAGCCCATTTTTGAACTTAAGCCCAAACCCGCTTCTAAAAAGAAGAAAAGCATGGCCAGTATAGCCCAGTCGAATGTGGTGGTCGGGATATTTGAGCTAAAAAATAAACCCGTCAAGGACAACAGACCCATCACTAAGAAGAAGGGGAAATTTTTTTCTCAGAGCCTAGTGATATTACCACCCTCTGATAGCGAAGGTAGGAGCGCTGAGGAAAAAGACTCCAAGGGCGATACCATGGTGGCTACAAGTGTTGTGGGGATGGAACAAACTAGTGTGAGGAGGTCCCATAGACTGGCAAAGAATAAAAAAGGAATCTCAGTTGATGAGATTTCCGGTGACTCGGAGCAAACCGGTGGCAGGATTGAAGGCAAAAAAGACATTATTGAAGAGATGAACGAAGGGTTTGTGGAAGGCACTAACAATTTTCCAAACATCAACAGGGGGCTTAAGGAGGAGATCCTGAGTGGGAAGGGAAAGAATGTGGACCCCGGTACGCTGCAGGACTGGGTTGCTAAACTAGAGCGAAAATTCTTTGTTCTAGCCTGGTTTATGATTAAGATAATCCATAATCTATTGTCACTTTGTCTGATGTCATCAAGGAGGAAGTAGATAAAAATTCCAAGGAAGAAGGACCCAACTGGATTGGGAATGATGTGTTGAATCTCCTGGTCCAGAAATGGGAAAATGTAGACATTCAGTGTTTGGGTTTGGATGGTGCTGGTATTCTGCTGTTAATGTGTTGTGTCTATGTCCTATGTCCATTGTTTTTGGTTATAGACTTTTTGATAATGTTTTGAACTAGTTCCTTTTTGGCCCTTTGGGCTCTCTGTGTAAAGGGTACAACACCTTGTAAATGTTGCTTATATCGTAAAAAACAACTAGTAAATTTTACTATTAGAACATTAAATTAAATAATTAAATTTAGATAATTTGAAACATAATTAAATTTATACAATAATTATTTTAAATAATAATTATAATATAATATATATTTTAATAACTTATTTTTTAATTAAAAAATTAAGTAATCATATAAGAAATTAATATTATTTAAACATAATATAAATATAAATATAATATAAATTTTACTATTTCATGAATACTTACAACAATCCATATGATCACAAAATTTTATTTATAGTATATTAGATTAGATTATATAATATTATATAATATTTACTAAATACTATATTTATGTTATGTATACTTATATTATTTATATGATATTAATATTACATAAATTAATATTTCTATTCTTTATATTTTTATATTATTCATATTATTTTACCAATTTTTATTATTTTTTAAAGTTAATTTCATTTATATTAATCTTATGTCAAATAATGTAATAAAAAATATGTACCTTAATAAGATATTTAATGAAGGTTAAGGTTAGGATTAATATATATCTATAAATTTATTTAAGCGTTCTATGCTAGTTAAGGTATACCTTGAACAAAGTAGGAGCCTTAATTAATTCTATCATAGAATCATGATTTACATCATAATCGTTTATTAATTCTTTTTTTTAATTATAAGGGATTAGTATAATCATCCCTTTCATAGATTTACTGTAGAAAATCGTAGAGTAAAATTAGTAAACCAACCTACAAAATGAAATTTGAAGTCTTTCTAGGTAAAATTAAATAAGGACTACCATAATGTAGAAATTCCTATTAGTTTTGTAAATTAGTGAATAAGTTTGAGTACCATAAAAATGATAAGATTATTGGTTATCAATTCATATTAATAGTATTTGCATTCAATTGTAACTTAATGATAATATTGATATCCCTAAGATTCGATTATTAAAGAGATATTATTTTTGTTATTGTTATTTGAAAGATAAAATATAGTATAGTATAGTCAATCAATAAATTATCCGTCATTAGAAAATATTTTTTTTATAGATTTGGATAATTCAAACAATAATATTAACACTATTATGAATATTAATAATAGTATTATGGTTAATAATAATATTATTTGGGTTTAAAAATAATGATATGCTTAATGTAAATTTAAAAATTAAATAGTAATATCACTGTTTTGGTTAAATAATAGAAAACATCAACAATGTTTATGATTAGATAAGCAAGGAAGGGCCCTGATCCTATACAATAGCTAACATCAAAGAAAAACAATTCGAAGAAATAGACTGGAAAAAATAGTCACCAACCAAACAACAAAAAACCTAAACAAAACCAACACTAGATAACCATAAAGGATCAAATATAGGCACACAAACCAGAAGCAAGATTACCATCAAGGAATGCATGCCACTTATCATCACCAAAAATATTGATCAAAACTATACTATCAGGAGGCCATAGGCCATAAAGAGTAATCCAAATAGTCTTTAAAACATAATTACAAGTCCTAATAAAACCATTAAAAATAGTAGCCAGACTAACAAAATTCTATAAAACCACAAAATTAGAAAGCATCATTTTTAGAAGTAGCAAGTAGGTCCCAATTATCCTTGAGCTCAGAGATAAATTACTTCTAGTCAATATCCTTACCATTAGTTCTTTTTGTAGTGTCTTTATCGTCCATCACCTTTCCTTGCCTCTTGAGTTGTTTCTTGATCTTAGTATTCCCATAAAGAGTGCTCATAACAATACATTTCATGATGCCATCTGTAACCTTCATCAAAGTGCATATAGAACTTTCCATCTCTACCATCTTAACCTGCAAAGTATTGATTTGGTTTTTTAATTTATTATTAGTATCTTTTTTTATATCATCCATCGAGGTAACAAAGAGAACCTTTTCAATGTCTTCTTGTCACACCACATCAACAACTTCGTTATCCTCATCACCCTCAATGTCCTCCTCTTCCATCATATTTTCCTCAAACTCCATATCTTCCTCGTCCCCCTCTTTTTCAATATAATCTTCACTATCATTCCCTTCACTATCAACATCCTTCATCAAATAAAACTCCTCATTCAATGAGAGTGCTACATCCTCCATGTCAAGGGAAATAGTCTTCCCCTTATCATTATTCCTCTTCTCCTTAGAAGTAGCTTTAGCCAGTCATACCAACTTATGCCCTCCCTTGTTAGAGGCACATAAACCCCCCTCATTCACATCCTTTTTTTCTCCATCATATCCTTAGTTATATTAATGACATTTTCAATTTTAGGGTTTTTATGCACTAACTTTTTATTTTTAGGAGGTTTTAGCAATAAGGGAGGGTGTTTCCTTTTTTGAGGGGTTGTCTTTAGCAAATCTAGTTCCATTTTTCCTTACCATACTTAGAATTAGGGATCTTATTTTTAGAGGAAACTTTTTTACTTCTAGAATTATGGTCCTTAATTGGAGATGAAAGAGTGCAATCAATAGGCTCAATCCTAACAATAAACTTTTGAGGTTTATAATGACCACTAGGAGGTTTAGCATTCTTAGTAGGGTTAGCATTGTCCATTGCAACATTCGTATGATGGATTTCATGTCCCAAAACAAGAGGGTTACCATGCAAATTGTTCAAAAGAACATATTTATATAAAGCCATCATGAGGCCTTCATGCAAGGGAGGGGAAGGTCCTTTTTCTATGCTTTGTTACAAGGATGAGAAAAGGTAAAAGGGAATATTAACTTTCTCATTATGCCTAGTATGATTAAGAATTGGGAAATGATAGGCATGTACAACCATATAACGACCCTCCAACATAAAATAACACATGACATGAAGACTTACCATAGCATAAGGTAGAGGGAGGTTGAGTCTTTCATACCCATTCTGGAATCTTTTGAGATTTTTCCCTTTTTTAAAAAACTATCCATAAATCTCTAATATTTTCCATTGCTTTTCTTGAGAATCTTCATCCCCTCATTCGCCAACATTGTAGCCTCCATAATCAACTGAGTGGTAACCACAAAATTTATGGTGCCAATGGTCACTTTAGCACCCCACTAAAAATTGATGAATTTAGATGTTAGAGTAACATTGTAACCCCACATAGCCTCGAAGAAGGAAGAGAACCCTACTTTAACAAAAATATCCCAGAGCTCCACATTCTGCTTCAAAGGACCACAATTCACTAGCTTCATTCTCTTCCTTGGACCGCCCATATTCATGAAATTCAAGCTATTGTAATCCTTCTTCCTCCCAACAAGCCTTTCCAAACATAGATCCAATACCTTCAAGCTGATATAGAGAGGTCTAAAATTGTTCAACGAGAGAGTTAACATGAAACATTTAACCATAAAATGTAAATATAACAATTGCCAAATAATAACATAGAGAAGAATCCAGAGAGTATTAAATTTATGATTTCCCATAACACCTTCCCTTAGAATTAAATCATAATTATCAAGCCTCTCCTCAAAAGAATAGCGAGAAAGGAAATGAAACATGAGAGATGTGATAGTTATCACACAATCTAGGTTGGCCTTATTTTTTGAAGATCCCTTTCTTTTAATAATATCATTAATGCAAGCAACATTGCTAATACCAAATCTATTATTCATCATTTGCATGATGTATTCCCATTTTAGGTTACCTTGAATATACATCATTGTTGGGGATATGTTGTCATTGATGTCAACCTCTAGAGTAGATGAGAGATTGTTGGAGATTGTTGCACTATTTTGTCATTAGTGTTGTTATTAGTGTAGTTGTGATGATTAAGTGCCTGTGGATGTGAACCTCTAGTATGATTGAGATGCTAAGGTGTTGTATATTTTGTGGTTGTGTTGAGAAAGTGTTTGGAGTGCTTGGTTTCCAAGTGCTTTTGAGAAATTTTTTTAATAAATAGTATATAGTGTGACAGAGACGTGTTCCACATTATTCTTCACATTTCTTCAGTATTAAAGTTATTCTTGTGTATTTTGGATATGTTGATTAGAGGTGTTGTATCCCGAGTTTCATGTTTTGGATCATGTGGTAGTGGAAGATGTGTTCACTAGTGTGTGGACTATGGATAAGGTTGTCCAAGAGAAATGGAATTGCTACGTATTTCACCGTGTTGAAGTTTATTGTCTTGTGGATTTGGGAATGTGCTCATATTTTTTGTATCTACTTTCTCTTGGATGGATTGGTGTTCAACTATTCCACAAGGTCAAAATCATGAGTTGCTTCTTGTGGTAATTTGATTGGTTGCACAGGATGATAATGTTCTTCATTTATATGTGGTTGTGTCAGTGTTATTGGATGTTATGTTATTTTGGAATATTCTAGAGTGCTATGTAGTGTTGCTAAGTGGTCCATGAGTTGTCTTCAGATCTGGAGAGGTGTTAATGTGGTTGCTTGTTAGTGCTTTTTTCAATTTGGCTGATTTAACATGTTGGTATTGGATGTGGATGTGCTTCACTAATTGTGGAAGCATGGTAGAGCATGCTAGTTTAGATTTGGGTCCTAGTTAACCCTTTGTGTGGTTCGCCTTCATCTCTTTCCATTGCAAAGGTGTTTGGTGTTGACCAATTTGGTAATTGCACGTTTGAGGTGCATACATATCATTGAGGCCAACTTGGAGATGTTTTTCAAGTTGTAGATGGTATATAAGTGAGGTGAATTGTTGGAGATGTAGTACAAGTTTGTGAAGATGCGAATGTGATCACTTGAGATGATCTAAGTGTGAGCTCTAATGATTAAGGCTACTAGAAGTAATGAGCAAAAGATGTCTACATTTCAAAGTGTCAAAAGTTGATGGAGGCAGTGAGTTGAAAGTTATAGATGGTGTAGAATTGTTGTGGTGGTTCCTCTTGTTGCTTTGAGATAATGTATCTATTTGTAGTAGTCTTCTTCTACCTTATTTATATCTAGGTAGTATACCCTTGGTAGTGATCCCTTCTTTCTTTTCTTCTGGATAGTGATTCCTTTGGGAAGTTAGCCCTTTGGAAGTGAGCCTATTGTATTTGGTGTTGATATATATATATTATGAGTTAATCCTCATTATGTTTTTTCGCTTCTTGGGTTTTCCACATAAATTCGATGTTCTATTATATATGTGTTGTTGTTTCATTCATGTTGATTCTAATTATGGTTTAGAAGGCTAATACGAGTTTAAATGTTAATGAGGGTTTGATGTTTTAATGCAAAACTAATTCACCCCCTCTTAGTTTTCCTATGTGTCTAATAATTGGTATCAGAGAAAGGTTCCCCAGAAGAAGATTAACAACTTGAGGAAAATCTAGATGGCTTACAAGAAAAGTGTCAAGGATCCTTTGTTTGATGGAACAAATTATGCATTTTGGAAGATCAAGATGGAAGACTTTCTTGTATCATTAGGGTTCAGTGTATGGAGTTAGTTGAAAATGGATACAATATGCCTAATGGTGGTCTAACAAGTGATGATGATATTAAGGATTATGAAAAAAATGGTAAAGCGAGGAATGCTCTTTTGAGTGGTCTTTCTGATTCAGAAATTGTGAAGGTGATGAGCTATAAAACTACAAAATAAAATTGGAAGAAGCTAGAAAGTATTTATGAAGGAGATATTAAGGTCAAACAAGAAAAGATGTAGAATCTCAACACCAAATTTAAAACCCTAAAGATGACAAAGGATGAAGACATTGCAAGCTACATGCATAGGGTGGATGAAGTCATCAATTCCATCAATAGTCTTGGTGGAAATCTGGAGGAAAATGAAGAGGTGAAAAAGGTATTAAGAACTCTTTCTAAATCTTATAGTGCTAATTTTTTTTCTATTGAAGAAGCTCAAAATTTGGATCAATATACTAGGGATCAAATAATTTGTGCCTTATCTACCTATAAATTAAGATATTTTGGTTAAGATGATTTAAGGATAGAAATTTATTTTAAAGTTAGCAAGACAAAGAAATGATGAATCAGATCCAAAGGATCTTGATGAGGTGGAAGAAAATTTTGTAAGAAGATTCAAAAAGGGCACTGGAAAATATAGAGGTAAGTTACCTTTCAAATGTTTTAACTATGGAAAGATAGATCATTATGCTTCAAAATATCCAGCTAAAGTTTTAAATGACAAATACAAAGATAACAAAGGTAAATATATCAAGAAGAGTTATTATATTAAATAGGATAGTAGCATATCTGATGATGAAGAATCTGACTACCCGAATGATGAAAGTGATGAATTCTTGTTCATGGATCTAAATTTTGGAACTAATTTTGTTGATCCTAAAAGATGTGTAAAGGAAATTTCTCCAGAAATAGGTCACAACATGAAAGGGACTATGGTGACCACTTTTCATGCAAGAGAGGAGAAAAACTACTAGATAATTGAAAATGAATGCTCAAATCATATGACAGGTGATAAGAGTAAGTTTTAAACTGGAAATTTGATGGTAGTCTTGTTAAGTTTAGTGATGATACATTTGCTAAGATATATGGAAAAGGTTCAATTAATTTTGATGGAAAGCATAAAATAGATGATGTTATTTTTGTCAAGGGTCTCAGACATAATCTTCTAAGTGTAGGACAAATGTGTAGCACAAGATATAATCTTGTGATTTAGGATAATGGTTTTGAGATCAGAAAAGGAAGCTCTAGAACTTTGGTTGCTGCAGGAACAAGGATAAAATTAAATGCTTATTAACTCATAGGTGCTAATGGTAAGTGTTTTATGACTCAAATCAATGAAATCTAGATATGGCGTAGAAGAATGTATCACATCAATTTTGATAGCCTGATGAGGATTGGATCTACTCAAGCTATGATAGATCTACCAAGGATTAAAAATCCTATGAACGCAATTTGTAAAGAGTGTCAGGTTGGAAATAAAACAAGAAAGAGGTTTAAAATCAAGGAATATTCTACCATAGCACCTCTAGATTTGGTGCATACAAACCTATGTGGACCTACCATAATAATAAGCTTTCAAGGTGACAATTTTTGTGAAGATCATGGGCTAAAAAGGTATTTTTTAGCTCCAAGGAATCCTCAGTAGAATGGAGTTGTGGAAAGGAAGAACAAGATAGTTCAAAAGGAAACTATAACCATGATGAAGGAATCAAATCTATTGGATGTCTATTGGAAAAAAGCTATCCATACCGTAGTATACATTCTTAATAGAGGACAAGGAAGGAAAAATAGTTCAAAGAATCCCTATGAGCTATGATATAGAAGACCTCCCATTGTTAAATATTTTGGAGTGTTTGGAGGAAAATGTTATATAAAAAGAGATGAAGAAAACTTAGGTATGTTTGATGCAAGATCAGATGAAGGAATCTTCCTTGGTTATTCTACAAAGAGCAAGGCTTACCGGTGTTACGATAAAATGCTAAAGAAGATAGTTGAGAGTGCAAGTTTCAAAGTGGATGAGGAACCACATCAGAGTTCATTTTTGATAGAAGGATATGAATCTAATGAATCCCTTTACATAGAAGAAGAAAAGTTAGAAGAAAAAGAAAAAGTGATGAAAATAGAAGAGGAAGAAGCTCCAAAAAGGAATCCTAAGACTCCTAAATATGTGCAAAAAAATCATTCCAAGGATCAGATCATTGGAGATAAAAGAAGAGGTGTGTTAACAAGGAGAAAATCTACTATGATAAAGGAACATGTAAACTTGTTCCTACTTTCTAAAGTTGAACCAAAGACAGTGATTGATGCATGTAAAGATGAGAAATGGATCAAAGCTATGGAAGAATAATTGATGCAAACTAAGAAGAATCAAACATGGGAATTGGTCCCAAGACTAGCAAACAAAAATGTGATAGGAAGTAAATGGGTGTTCTGAAACAAGTTGAATAAGAATGGAGAATTTTTCAGAAACAAGGCAAGTCTTGTGTGTAAGGGGTACTCACAAGTGGAAGGAATATATTTTGAGGAGACATTTTATCTAGTGGAAAGAATGGAGGCCATTAGGATGTTTTTGGAATTTGCAACACATAAGGACCTTAAGGTCTACCAGATGGAAGTAAATTTTGTATTCCTAAATGGTGAATTGGAAGAAGTGTACATTGAACAACTAGAGGGATTCTAGTTATTGGAAGATCCAAATAAGGTTTGCAAGTTGAAGAAGGTATTTCATGGGCTCAATTAGGCTCCTAGAACTTGGTATGCAATATTGGATAGGTATTTGTTACAACAAGGATTCAATAAGGGTACTCTAGATAGAAATATTTACTTCAAAGTTGAGAATGATCAAAACTTGATTATGGTTGTGTATGTTGATGACATAATCTTTGGAGGAAATGAGGCAATGTGTAAGAGGTTTGCAAAAGAGATACAAAATGAGTTTTAAATGCTAATTCTTGGATAAATTAATTTCTTCCTTGGGCTACAAATTAGTCAGAAAAAAGGGATATTTATTTCACAGTCAAAATATGTCAAGGAAATGTTGAAGACATTTGGAATGGAGGACTCTAAGCTGGTATGTACTCCTATGATTATTGGTTGCAAGTTGAGAAAGAATGGTGAATCTTGTAAGACAGATTAGAGAAATTATAGATCAATGATTGGTGGGTTGTTGTCCCTAACTTCTACTACACTGGATATCATGCATACAGTATGTCTTGTGGCTAGATTTCAAGAAGATCCTAGAGAATCACATGTGGAAGGAGTCAAAAGGATATTTAGATATTTGCAAGGCACTTTAGACTATGGTTTATGGTATCCTAAGGATACTAAATTTTCTCTAAGTGCTTATTCAGATGCAGATTGGGAAGGTTGTGTGGATGATAGAAGAAGTACAAGTGGAGGTGCTTTCTTTCTTGGAAATAGATTGGTTTCTTGGCTAAGTAAGAAGCAAGATTCAGTATCATTGTCTACAACATAGGTAGAGTATATTGCAACAAAATTTTATTATACATAGGTGTTGTGGATGAAGCAAACATTCAAGGATATCAGAGTATCATATGACGAACTTATTTATATCTTGTTCAATAATAAAAGTGCTATCAACATTTCAAAGAATCTGATAATGCATTCTAGGAAAAAATGTATCTCAATCCAATATCACTTTCTAAGAGAGAAGGTTGTAGAGAATGAAGTGAAGTTGGAGTATGTGCCTACAAAGGATAAAGTTGTAGATATATTCACAAAGGATCTTCCAAAAGATACATTTGAGTATTTCCCACAAAAGCTATGGGTTATTTCCCACCCTTGTTTCAAATAGATGCATAAGAGTGTGCATCAGTCCAGTGGAACAATTCAAGATTAATTCTTTGTTCTAGATTAATGATGGATACCTCTTAGGGGGAGTAAGTAGTAGTGTTTTTTTGTTAATGTAGTCAGGGGGAGCAAGAGTTTTCAATAGCGTGGAAAAAGAGATAAGTTGGTTGTCTCTTTGAGAGAGAGAGAGTAAGTGTGAAGTATGTCGGTGTTTCCCTTTGTTAATATTGTCAAAGGAGGAGAGTATAAAGAAAAAGAGTTGGTTGTAGGTGTTTCCTTTTGGTGAGAAAAAATATGTGTTGCAGATATTTCCCTTTTCCATTGATGTCAAAGGGGGAGAGAGTTGGTTGAAAAAAATGTGTGTTTCAAAGGGAGAAAAATATGTTTGATGAAGAGAGTGTTGTCTACAAGAAATGTTCCAGTAAGGGGAAGAGCTATGTGTGTGTTGAAGATCATAGTTTCTTTTGTTGTTGATGGTTTTTCAATTGTTTTTTCCATCAATAATAAAAGGGGAGATTCTTGGAGATGTGTTTTCATTGATGTCAACCTCTAAAGTAGATGAGAGATTGTTGGAGATTCTTGCACTATGTTGTCATTAGTATTTTCATTGATGCCAACCTCTAGTGTAGCTGTGATGAGTAAGTGCTTGTGGATGTCAACCTCTAGTATGGTTGAGATGTTGAGAAGATGTTACAGATGTTGTGGTTGAGTTGAGAAAGTGTTTGTAGTGCTTGTTTTATAAGTTCTTTTATGATGTAGGAGCATCCTTGGTTCTTGGCAATATTGCATCAACCAAAAATATTTTCTTTCAGTTTTTGTTCTTATTCTATTCTTGCTCAGTTCATGTTGGTGGATTCCTCATATTTTCTCACCAGACCTTGTGGAACTACATTTTCATTGTGGAAATGTTCATTTTCCTTATTCCAATATTTGAGCACGATTGGATCTTTTTTCGGCAAGTTATCGCTTATGGATTTGATGGCAGTTTCTTGAACTGACACCAGAATAATTTTGAAGCCTAACAGCTAGTCGATCGCTAGTGGATCATTTCCATAACTTACGGATCTTGATGTTGTGATTTTAATTATTCTGTGGAGTATCCACGACCTTAATTATAGGTCCAAACTTCATCTTATGCATTCACCGAGGAACAATTTAAATTTGAGGCTGACCTATTCATGCACATGTTACATTTTCTTTAATTGGAGATTGTAATAATCTTTGGCTGACACGGATAATTCTAGATCTCAAGATGTTGTATAAATCATTGTAATAGATCATTAGAAAGGAAGGCAGAAGAATATTAGATTTTAGATGTTAGTTTTTAGCTCGCATTAAGTAGCATATAGGAATGTTGTATTTCTGAACATGTTATATCAGGCCTGTGAGCCGAATCTATAAGCCCATATGTTTTTGGCCAATTGTAATTGAAATTCCTGATAATATGAATGTTTGAATCTTCTTTTTTGTCCAATTTTTGTGTTGCTTCCATTGTGTTACTCTTGCTGCATAGTTTGGATTGTTCTCTTTGAGGACCCTCCTACCGTGGCTGCACCAGATTGGTACCAGAGTGAAATTTGATCTGTGAGAGATCGCTAGAATTTGCGGACTCCTGTTAAAGATTTGTTGCGGGGTGGTAGACTGAGGATCTGACCTACAGCTGCAGAGGACTTGTGTAAAGATGGTGGGAAGAATAAATTTTAGAGGAAATGGAGCGCATGGAAATGTAGACCCAACTTTAATGGAGATGTTGAGAGGAATTGCTACTATATTAGATGCAGTTGAAACAACCCAAAGGGGAGGTTGACTAGTTGATGATGTGAGTGATGAAGAGGTAGAAGTATAGGAAGAAAGAGGAAGAGAAGATCAACCTAGCCTAGATTAGGGAGAAGAGAGGTTCATAAGAGTCCTAACTAGAGCAAATACTAAGTGACATTTCAATCCACTGGATTATAATGGTAAGTTGGATTTAAATGAATTACTTGATTGGATAATAGAGATGGAAAAGTATTTTGATTTTGAAGGTACCACTAAAGATAAGAAGGTGAAATTTTCTTCTACAAAGTTGAAAGGACATGCATCCCTTTGGTGGGAACACTTGCAGACAGATAGACAAAGAAGAGGAAAAGAAAAGATAAAATCATGGGATCAGATGGTGAATAAGTTAAAGACAAAGTTTATGCCTACAGATTATCAAATAAGTTTGTTTAAGAAGTTGCAAAATTTGAAGCAGAAGGAGTCAAGTGTGACAGAGTATACTGAGGAGTTCTACAAGTTGAACATCAAATCTAGACATTCGAAGGATGAGATTGAGCAAGTAGCTAGATATGTGAATGGTTTGAGGTCATCTATACAAGATGAGATTAGTTTGATTAAGTTGCAGAGTGTGGAGGAGGCATATCAATGTGCCCTAAAAGCAGAAGAGAAGCTGAATAAAAGACATGAACAAAGACAAAGAGGAAGAGGTTGAAGATTTCAACTTGAGGAAGAACTTTTGCTGGAGGAGGAAGAGGATCTTTTGCAAATTAGAATAAGGATAAGGAGGTCAATAAAAATGATAAATCATATCGTAGAGATGATGGAAATTCTTATCGAAGAGGAGGATATGGCAGTTACTGGTATGAGGGTTATAGAAAGGATGATAGAGGGCAGGAGAAAAGAGTATTCAAGGGAACTTGTTTTAAGTGTGGTGGAGAAGGATATAGAGAATTTGAATGTAATCAAGGAGAGACAAGTAGACAAAAAACAATAGAAGAATAGCCTTTGTTGAGGAAGATCATGCCAGATCATCTAATAAACCAGAAGATGGAGAAGTGTTGGTGAATAGAAGAATATTGTGTCAAAGTGAGATGGAGGAGGAATCGTTGTAGAGAAAGAATTTTTTTCAGACCAAATGCAAGGTAGTTGGTAAATGTTGCAAAGTCATTGTTAATAGTGGAAGTTCTAAGAACCTAGTTTCTGAAGAAATGGTGACCAAATTGAAGTTGGAAAGATTGAAACACCCAAAGCCCTACCAGATAGCTTGGATTCAAGATGAGCATAAGAAACTGGCAAGTGAACAATGTTTGGTGAAATTGAAGATAGGAAATTACCATGATGAAGTTTTGTGTGATATCATTCCTATGGATGTATGCCATGTTTTGTTGGGAAGACCTTGGCAATATGATAGATAGGCTATTCATGATAAAAAGAAGAATACATATACCATTGTTGCTAATGGGATGAAGCAGACTTTTTTTCCATTGGTGGATGTTCATAAAGTTGAGGTTTGTATGAGTGCTAGAGTCTGTTTGGTTGATGGAAGAAGATTTCTAGATAGATTGAGACATGAGAACATGTGCTATGCCTTGGTTCCTAAGAAGGCTGAAGACTTGAAGCATGTAGAAGAACAACCAGAGGAGATAAAGGAGTTGCTGACATAGTATGAAGAAATCATTTCTAATAATGTACCTGATGGATTACTACCTATGAGGAGTATTAGTCATTGTATGGATCTAATTCCTAGAGCTAGTTTTCCTAATAAAGTAGCACACCAGATGACACATGCAGAGAATGAAGAGTTGAATAGACAAGTGCAAGAATTTTTGAGAAAGGGTTTGATTAGAGAAAGATTAAGTCCTTGTGCAGTACCTGTTGTGTTAGCATCTAAGAAGGATGGAGAATGGAGGATGTGTACAGACTCTAGAGCCATAAACAATATCACAGTGAAGTATAGTTTTCCTATTCCTTGGATGGATGACATTATGGATTGTTTGAGCGGAGATAAATACTTTACAAATATAAATTTGAAGAGTGGATATCATCAGATCAGAATCAGAGAAGGGGATGAGTGGAAGATGACATTCAAGAAAAATGAAGGATTTTATGAGTGTCTAGTGATGCCTTTTGGACTAACAAATGCACCGAGTACTTTCATGAGGTTGATGAATGAGGTATTGAAGAAATTCTTGGGTAAGTTTTTGATTGTTTACTTGGATGACATCTTGATTTTTAGTAAGAGTAGAGAAGAACATTTGTTGCATATAAGACAAGTTTTGCAGAGGCTGAGAGAAGAGTAGTTGTTGATAAAAATTAAGAAGTGTAGTTTCATGAAGGAAGAATTGGTGTATCTAGGATTTGTGATATTTGTTGATGAATTGAAGATGAATCCTAAGAAGGTAAGAGCAATTGTGGAGTGGCCTACACCAAATAGCATTGGATAGGTAAGATCATTTCATGGATTGGCTAGTTTCTACTGAAAGTTCATTAGGAATTTCAGCTCTATTTGCAGTCCTATGTTATAAAAAATGAGAGGAGATATGAAGGATTTTAGGTGGACATCTGGAGCATATCAGAGTTTTGAGTTGCTGAAACAAAAGGTGATTGAGTAGCCTGTATTGGATTTACCAAACTTTAATAAGGTATTCCAAGCAGACTACGATGCAAGTGGAAATACAATTGGAGTAGTATTAAGTCAAGAAGGAAGACCAATAGCTTATTTCAGTGAGAAGTTGAATGATGCTAAGAGAAGATATTTAGTGTATGATCAGGAGTTTTATGCCATAGTTCAAGCCTTGAAGAAGTGGAGACATTACTTGTTTCCTAAGGAGTTTGTGTTGTATACGAATCATCAAGCTTTGCAATATTTGAATAGTCAAGGTAAGTTGAATCAAAGACACATGAGATGGGTGAAATTCTTGCATAGTTATAATTTTGTTTGAAGCATAGGAGTGGAAATTCAAATAGATTTGTTGATGCCTTGAGTAGGAGAAGGAATTTACTGATAGAAATGAGAGTGGAGGTATTAGGCTTTGATGAATTGAAGAACTTGTATGAGGAAGACCCAGATTTTGCAGAATCTTGGAGAGCTTGTAAAGAACTAGTTTTGGAGGATAGGAGTTAGTGGTTGGATTATTTCATTTAGGAGGATATGTTGTTAAGAGGAAATCAGTTGTGTATACCTCAGAGTTCAATGAGGGATACCTTGGTAAAAGAATAGCATAGTGGAGGATTGGCAGGACACTTTGGAATTGATAAGACGGTAGCATTAGTAAGTGAGAAGTACTTTTGGCCATAGATTCATAAGGATGTTAGGAAATTTGTGCAGAGTTGCAGATTTTTTCAAGTTGCAAAAGGGAGTAGTTAGAATGTTGGATTGTATAAGCCTTTGACAGTTCCAAAGAGACCTTGGGAGGATATCAGTATAGATTTCATACTTGGTTTTCCGAAGACACAAAGAGGTAATGCTTCTACATTTGTGGTGGTGGACATATTTTCTAAAATGGCACATTTCATACCTTGTAAGAAGACAACAAATGCAATACATGTTGCAGACTTGTTTTTCAAAGAAGTGGTCAGATTGCATGGATTACCTAGGAGTATTGTTTCAGATAGAGATATAAAGTTTGTTGGTTACTTTTGGAGGACACTTTGGATGAAGTTAAAGATAGACCTGAAGTTTAGTTCTACTTTTCACCCACAGACTAATAGACAGATAGAGGTAGTAAATAGGAGTTTGGGAAATTTGTTGAGATGTTTTGTTGGAGAGAAGACTGGAAGTTGGGATTTAGTCCTTGCACAAGCAGAGTTTTCTTACAATAATTCAGTGAATAGGAGTATCGAGAAGACACCTTTTGAGATTGTTACTGGAGTTCACCCTAGAGGTATATTAGAATTGAGAGACACTAGTATGGAAGATAAAAGGAGTGTAGAAGTAAAGGAATTTGCTGAACATATGAAGAAAGTGCATACTCAAGTGAAGGAGCAATTGGAAGATATGAACCAAAAGTGTAAGGAGAAAGAAGATGAAAAGAAGAAACATAAGGAGTTCAAAGTAGGAGATGAAGTGATGGTGTATTTGAGGAAGGAAATATTTCCTATTGGCACATACAATAAGCTCAAGATGAGGAAGTTTGGACCTTGTAAAATTGTGAAGAAATTTGATTCAGGAAATGCATATGAAGTGGAGTTATCAGATGACATGGGTATATCACCTATATTCAACATTGAAGATCTACATCAGTACTATGAAGCAAAATTCAATGAAGGCAGTGAAGAAAAACTGGAGAAACAATTTCCTAAGCAACAACAGATGAGATAGAAGAGATTTTGGATATTAGAGATGGGAGGAAAACTCATGGAAGATAGTACAAAGAATATTTTGTGAAATGGAAAGGTAGACCAGTGGAAGATTCTTCTTGGATTTCTTAGGCTGAGGTAGACCGTATTGGTTTTCCTTTAGCCCCAACAAAGTGAGGGACTCACTTTTTCAATAACCCCAGACGTCTGATGTAGGAGCATCCTTGGTTCTTGGCAATCTTGCATCAACCAAAAATATTTTCTTTCAATTTTTGTTCTTATTTTGTTCTTGCTCAATTCATGTTGGTGGATTCGTCATATTTTCTCACTAGACCTTATGGATCTACATTTTCATTGTGGACATGTTCATTTTCCTTATTCCAAGATTTGAGCACGATTGGATCTCTTTCCAGCAAGTTATCGCTTCTGGATTTGATGGTAGTTTCTTGAATTGACATCGGAATAATTTTCAAGCCTAATAGCTAGTTCGATGGCTAGTGGATCATTTCCATAACTTGGGGATCTTGACAGTATGATTTTAATTGTTTTGTGGAGTGTGTTGGCAATACAAGGGCAGACAACTAAGAGGGGGGGTGAATCCACTATCTCATTTGACTGCAAAATACGATGAAAATCTTTGACGTAAGATTTATAATTAGATGTATCATCGGGTACCTATGTATTTAATGTGAAATTTTTATTTTTAAAAAAATTTATGCTCAACGTTCATCGAAATTGCGATGCTCCATAATGTTTATCACTATTTTGACATACACTTAAAGTCAACCATCCCCTTCCATCAATTCGTAGGCCAACATATCGTTAGCCTCATTAATTTGTGGGCCAATGGGTATATGGTTAGCGTTCATCAAGGTTTCGACGAATGTTTTTTAATAAATAAAAGTGATTTTGACAATTTATCTATATTTGCAACAGTGTTTTTCTATACTTGTGAATTTGCTATACGTGTGACAGTTTGTGGAGGTTATAGGCCAAATTTTTTTGGTGCAAAATATCATAATTATTATATTTTGTTACCTGTCTATGATTAAAAATTATTGGAGTGTGAGTTTGATATTTTTTGAAGATCTAAATATTCAAGCTTGGTAAAAAAAAATCATGTCAGCTAATATTAGTGTAGAACAAAATGAAGAGACACTTGCTATATTGTGGGCTAGATTGAAAAGAAAGGGTGATGGGAAATGTTATTGTCCTTGCAATAATTGCAAGGGCTTAAAGATGAGAAGACTTTTAATCACAATAACTAAGAAACAATGTAGGAAACATGGCCACGTTGAAGGGGGCATGATTATTGTCCATTGGTAAGTTGTTCATTATATGTATTTATATTGATTGAATTTGTAAATTTTAATATCGTTTTAATATTTGTTATATATATAAAAAATCACTTGATCATGATCATGGTTTATTTGTGTCGATCATTATTATAAAGGTGGGGTGCCCTAGGGCACATGATATGGATTATCATGGCTTAGAGAATGTGGTTTTGCAAGTGGAGGAACATGGAGCTATGAATATCGAAGATGAAGTTAATGATCCTATAGAAGAAGATGATCATGCACCAGAAAACACAGTTGAAGATGATGGTACAAATACATTGATCCATGACACATTTAGTAGCGCAACTGATCATGATGATCAAGATGACTTTGATGATGTTCATGATTTACCTATACTTGAGAAGGCATACGAGCCCCTTTATGAAGGCTCCCAAACAACTCTTCTCTCTGTTGTATTGTTGCTGGTGAATTTGAAGGTTATGAATAGTTTATCCAACATAGCAATCTCACAGATGTTAAGGTATGTCATATATGTCATCTTTTTTCATCTATTTTTGTTGTTAGTTCATCACTAGTAAATAAATGATAAAATATGTACCATTAATATTCTTTATATTAACAAATTATTTTTTTGTTGTAGATTGATAGGTGAATTTTTGTTACCATCATCAAACATTTTACCTCATTCATATTGAGATTTATCTGCCATTATGAAAGATATTGGAATGGAGTATCAAGCAATAGATGCATGTCCCAATGATCATATTATATATCATAAATAACATGAATTTGCAATAGAATTCCCAGAATGTCATATCTGTAGATATCGAATAGATCAACTAACAAAAAAGGTGTCTCACAAGGTTCTTCATTATATTTCCATTATTCCACATATGCAACGATTATTTAGGTGTGAAAGCTTAGCGCAATTTATGGATTACCATGCATAGAATATAAGTGGAGATGACATTCTTCAAATTCTTATAGACGGTTCTGCATTTAGGGACATGGAGGAAAAATTGCCACACTTTAAAGAAGAACCTCGTAATCTCAAGATTTCATTGGTAGTGGATAGTGTCAATCCATTTGGAGAGCTGAGATCTATTTACTCGGTGTGGCTCTTTTTTGTTATCAATAATAACATTCCTCCATGGATGCCAATAAAGAGGGAGCACATAATGTTGGAAATGATTATTCTAGGTATTTGTTTACATCGATTTTCTTTAACGTAGTAGCATTTCATTTGTCTTATTTGTTGCATAATGACTTGTATTTTTTTCATTTAATAGTCATGTACATTAATTTATATATATTGCAGTAAAATGGTTATAATAATTATTTAATATTTATGTTCATTCAACTAGGTAAGTACCAAGTTAAATATATGAATGTATATATCAAGCCTCTTATTGACGAGTTACTAAAGTTATGGAATGGCGTCACTATGTATGACATCTATAGACCAATAGGACAAAGACAATTTCAATTCCATGCAATGCTTGTATGGAAAATTCATGATGCCCCAGGGCTAACACATTTTTGTGGTATGTTATAATGTTCAACTGCACTTTAACGATATTTAATTTTATGAAGTAGATATCATGCATTTTTTTTAAATAATCTATTCATTACATATAATTATAAAAATTGACATATTTAATCCAATTATATATGATCTTGCAGGTATTCAAACAAAGGGAAAATTTTCATGTCCAGTTTGTGGTCCAAAGATGAAATCTCGTTGTTCAACAAGTTTAGGAAAGCAGGTGTTTGATGAGTATAGGAACTTCCTCCATAGAAATCATAAGTATCAAACTACTAAAAAAAATCTTTTCAATGGGAAAGAAGAGACTACATCAAAACCACGAAGAATGACACCTCGCCTATGGAAGTTGGAATATAATAGAATTAATCATCAAGGTTATACCATCAGATCAAATTGTTTATCTATCATATATGATATGTTTGGAATTTATATTTTTATATTATGTTTTGTTTACTCATGTTGTAATTGACAATGATTGTCGTTGTTAATTTTTTTAAACTTATATGCTTCATGAAGGTTGTCAAGTCATTAATGGTCAACTTTCACATGGACTAAAAAGTTATCCCAGACAATTTAGTAGGTTTCCCTACTATGAGAAACTACAAATTGTGCATTTGTTTGATACAATGCATATCAAAAAGAATATAATAGAAACGTTATGGAAAATATTTGATGGAGGGCATGACAAAGAAAAAATTGTCAAAATTTTTAGTGACATTCAAGAAGCCAATCATGAAATGAAATTTTTTATTCAATTAAATAGCGATGGAGACCAAATTAATATAAGTGCCCTTGTTTATTAACAAAGCAGCAAAACAATGCTATAAAAGAAGCTATACAAAAAAATTGATTTTGCAAATGATTTGTTGCAAAGATAAACAATATCATAACAAAGAAAGGTGAATTTGGGTCAGGGATGAAAATGTATGATTGGCATACCTTCATTAAGGTAATTATTTTGGTATATTTTATAGATATTTGTATACTTCATATGCTTTTCAGTGTATTATTTTTACTAGTTTTGGAAAAATAATGAAAAGATCATTTTATAATTGTTGCAGTACATTCTACCTCTATCTCTCCTAGACAAATTCGACAACAATGTCAAGCAAGTTATATATGATCTTGGAAAATACATGAGGTAAGTAGTGATATTTGTTTAATTCGTTGTATAGATCTTATAATTTCCATTTGTTTTACTTGTGATGTAATATATTGTATATTTTGTTAAATCTCATTAATATATTTGCACCTTGAATCACTTGTAGATGACTGTCATCTAAAGAAATTCATAAAGAAGATATAAATTATTGGAGAAAAATTTTGTCTAATGTGTGAAATGAAAAAGTGTCTACCTTTGACATTTTTCAATGCACAAAAGCACTACCTCATACACCAAGTTGAGGAGATTGAATTGTGTGGACCTGTACACACAAGGTCAATGTGGATGGTTGATAGGCACTTGAAATTTTTGAAGGGTTTCATTAGACAAAGAGCACATCCCGAGGGTTCTACGGTGGAGGGATATATGTTATACCAAACCATGGTGTACATTACTGAATATCTTCCTAAGTTCACAACAAAGATCCATGTAGATCACATTTGGGATCCCAACTCCATTAACAAATTCAAAGGGGAGTACTTGATGGGGAAAGGTAGATTGATGAAAGTGAGAGGTAATTATAAGATGGTTGTGGAGATTAATTAGAATACATTTTACATTGCCTTCAATTGCTTGAAAAGAAATAACATAGAACTAGTCCAAATGAAAGAATCTTCCACACACAAATAGAAAAGTACTGGTATTGTATTACTCCAAAAAATAAGTCTTTCACTGCTGAAAAGTATTAAAATCTTAAAAAGTGCTGATGATCAAATATTACAATTTGAATTTCATATATATAAGAAGACCCAACAAAGGTGTCTCTTTAGATTGTCTTTTGGAAAATAATTAAAGTACTGATCTTAATTAAACTTATAAAACAATTTAATCTTCTCCTAACATTGACTTAGCCACTGAGAGATGTTTTTTATACTCCTCCAAGGTATGGGTATCTGCATCATGCATTGCATTTCAGGCATCATATTCAAGTTTTATCATCAATTTCATATTTTTGCATGCTCCATCTAGCAATAGCCCTTCCGCTTTGACTGTATCCAATGCTTCCTAAAGTATCCTATTGCATTCATCCATCCAATCATCTCATTCCTTCAGAAACCCGTTTCTATCACATAATTTGGGTAATCCCAACTTCACAGTATCATCAAACCTTGCATTTTTTGAGTGTAAGTCTTCATCATATTTGTCATTCTTTCTCATGATTGCGTCAATGGTTGAGATGGAATTGGTGTCAGATCCCTCACATAGTTGCATATCATGTATCTTAGTACCCAATCTATTTTTCACTCTCCCATGCTCAAGAATGGCTTCATAGTTCTTTTGAACATGCTAAAAATTATCAAGGAATATCTTCAGGTTTGTAAATCTCTTGTGCAACATTTTTTCCACAGTGTCAAATTGAAGGTCCTTCATCTTTTCTACTAGTTGTTGATGTTCTTCTTGCAACTACTCATATTCACTTTGCAACTCTGTATTATTTCCAGAGGTGATCCTCATTCTGGCATCTTTCATGGCAGTAATTTCCAAATTTGATTTTTCACTTTTTATTTTGTAATAATTTCTTTCTTTCATCAACTATATTGTTTGTGCCTTGTTGAACTTGGCAATGCTTATGCCCATGTCTGCTGAAGCCACAGGGTCAATTTTCCCAACTTTAAGGGTCATCATGTGTCCAAAGGCTTTTTTGATATCGATGATCTTTAGCCTTTTGTGAGGTGGGTATAGTGCCCATATCAACATTGAATTTTCATCAGGATTGAATCTTGACCCTATGTAAATTTCCTTCACACCCTCTATGTTTAACTTGTATTATCCTTGTTATGCAAAAAAATATCAAAAATTAAACAGGCGCTGAGTTCCCAACTAGGAAATACTATTACACTAGCTTCAAGTAACAACTGTCTACCCCCTTCAGGGGTCATGTTCTGGACTTCACTATCTATATCATCTTTCAACCTTTTCATCAATTTCTGTTCATTTTCAGGGGTAATATTTGGGATGGATTCCCTCAACCTTTTTCCTTTGTAATTATATAAAAAATATTTAAATTATCTTGACTTGACAAACTCATTATCAAAAATAAAAGATTCATAGGCTGCAAGCCTATCATCTTCATCTACACACAATTCCTTGGCTACTTGTAAGTCCCTGTCAGGAAGTTCTTCATATTCATCATTCATCATCCAAGAGATTGTGCTTCATTTTCTCTCATAGATTCTTCTTTAGATGAATCATCCATTTCTTGCAACCTTTGCATTTTTTGCTCTAACTCCATGAAATTTTCTATAACCTCCTCTTCTTCTTTGTCTTCTTTGTTCTTAAACACATCTTCCCCAAAGGTATAGGAACTTGGGTGTATCCACTAAGGTTTTTATTTTTCTTGCAAGAGTGTATGTACCCTTCAGGGTCATAATTCATTCTTTGTGTATACTCCTTTAATTTGAATTCATCCAACAACGAAAGATAATAAGATAATTGGTAGTGGGATGCTAGGTTTTCAAGTACATCAATTATAAATTAAGGTCGTATACTGTGGTAATTAACTAATTATGCGTTGTTTATGAATTTCAATTTTCTTGATACAATTGGTTGAGAGTGGGATGCACTACATTTGTACGTTGCAAACAATCTTGATTGGATGACGATATGGATTGAACGATGTCAACAATCCGATCACGCATTAACATGGGAAGGTGTGACTTCATTGGTTAAAGAAGCTCATTGTAATGGAGATTCCAATGTCACACCAAGGGAAATTGATTTAGCATATGGTTTAAGAGATAAAAAGGTACGTATAAATATATTAATCACCCACATTATTTAATTATTTTCAATTATATCGATGTATATATCAACTGGCGATGCAATCATTTTTGCATGTTTGATATATTGCAGGTGAAACACCACAAGGCTATGTGGTGCAATGGTCGTAAATTTTGAATCAAAAATTTGGATGACATGAAGAAAACTTGTGATTTTGGGATAACTATAGTCTTTTAGGTGACTAATGTTTCATCTAGAAGTGACATACATCCAGAAGCCTCAAAAAATTGATACTATGGGATTTTGGATGATATACTTGAGTGTGACTTTAAGTCCTTCAAATTAGTTTTGTTCGTCGTCCAATGGTACAAGCTATGATTGAATGAAAATGATCCTGAGAGAACTGTTATTGAACATGCTAACGGATTTACCATGGTTAATACAAGGTTGATCGAGCGAGTTGGAAATGAGCCCTATGTTCTTCCAAGCCAATGTGAGCAGGAATTTTACTCAGAGGTTCCAGTGAAATCGAGTTGGTCATTTTTTGTTAGAAATGATCCAAGAGGAAGGCCGGTAAAGTATAATGCGGTGGAAGAAGAAGATACTGAAGAACTAGAAGATGATGTAGATGATGATCAGGATCAACAGTTAGTTGATGATGTGCCTAATGAAGATGTCGAAGAAGAGGAAATAGATCATGATGATGTAGAATTTTCATGAAGATGATATCCATGTGGATGATGACATTATCAAAACTAATATCAATGACGACGATGATGATATGACCAATCCTTACAATGTCGAATCTAGATTGGATGATACAAAAAAAGAGGTGGATGAAGAAGAAGATCAATGACATTGAAATGTATGAGTTATGCGATTATATTATCTATTTGATATTGATTTCTTGATAGAATTATATTTGACTTATATGGTTACATAATTAACTCATGGTGTTTTTAATTTTTATGTCATTACATAATTAATTCATGATGTACTTTTTAATGTTGTTAATTCATGATGTTACAACTATTGTAGCTCTCCTAGAAATTTCCATATGATCAAATCCTAATTACTCTACGAATATTTATGATTAGATATTATTTGATCATATCTTTGGTTATTTCATTCCCAAAAAATTAGTGTTTCCTCATGTTGACCCCACATATTGACATGTGAATGGGGCCAACATTGATTTTTTTTCAATTTGTGCTTGTATGGAGTGAAACTTGACATGGTTAGCCTAGACGCATGCGTTGACGATATGGGAGGGTTTTGAGACTCAAACATGAGGTCATGCTATGTAAAGGCATCTCATCCTTCCTAATAATACATGTTGCCTTATTCTTCATCTCTTTCATATATTGTTCTTAGCATTTCTTTGGTTAATGGTTTCAAAAGATAAGGTTATTTGAGCCTCACATTGGATCTATTACACACCAGTTTGTGCATTTTCATTAGCAATGAATATTTAGATGATCTTTAAAAATATCATTGAATATAAAGATGATACTAGGAAGCTAAAAAAATGAGTATATTTTGTTTATGGAACCTAAACCACAAGGTTTGTCACTCTAATGCTAAAACCAAGTCAAATTAACCCCTAACACCTATTGGAAAAGTCAAAACATGCCTTTCTTTCAAATTCACAAGAACCTATAAACCTTTTGAAATGACACATGCATGTTATGAAAGTGTATGGTAATCCTACTTATAGCGGAAGTTCACATGATAAGCTAACCAATGGCACTATATTGGAGGATAAACCCACCTATGGAATTAATTTAAGAGGTAAGGGATGCCTCTTAGTTGAATTTTGATTCTTGGATTAATCCATAGTGCTAAAATTAGTTCTAGTGTTCTTACCTTGGTGTTATATTTATCTCTACAATTTCCCATACTTAACCATTTCATCATCCCTTTTCCCAAGCTATTTGTGTCATAATATAAACTTGGTCCAATCTCACATTAGCCCCTTAGGTAATTATCCATTTCCTCCAAGTTGAATGAAACCTTTTGTACCAATGCATCTATGTTTTCCTACCCTAATGGATCAAGACTTGACATCACCTTAACAATCTTCTTTATATCATAGCATGTCTCTGAAGTGCCTTTGGCATGCTTTAGATGTGTCGATATTAACTAGATTGAATATATTAATTTTAAAGTCTCTTAACACATTCCATGACAAGAAAATGACTCATTTGGATTAAGGATTACTTTCCTAAACCATTCCTTCATATTCAACAATCCCTTCTCACACCCACATCATAATTCATATCCATGCTAGTTGTAATGAGTTTTTTAAACCAAAAATTAATGAATCATAGGATAGAAGAAAACTCGTTATGCACAAGGATAAGAATCAAAGAGACGGAAAGAATCGATTCACTAGATATGCTCCCCATTACTGTAATATACCAATGTAAAAAAATAAGTCATAATAAGAATAGGACCAAAAATAACAAGGGAAATAAGCCTTGTAGGCTACATTAATAAGATATTGATTGCAAGCATTTCTTCCATGATGTTTAAATGACAAAATATCAGATAGCTCAATCTTTAGTCAAGTAGTATTTCAATCACTGATTCTTAGACATCCATCATGATTAAATATCACATATCATAAGCCTTTTCAACAATCACTAGGACTATAGATAATATTCAATCATGTCATAGGAAATAAATCATCAAAAATTATAAAGAAAGAGAAAACCAACTATATAAGCTCAACAAGCCACCATACAATAATTATATTTTGTAGAAAATAAAATAAACTATATATTGAAATAGCATATATATTTTGTATATAAACTATATGTTGACATAGCATATATATAAACTATATATTTTGAATTTTGGCCTCGTGCGCGCAAGAGCACAACATAGCATACTACACCGAGACTCTAACTGGAGAGTTGTACCGAGAACCACTACATCCAACCCCTGAGTGGAGAGTTGTGAGACTTCACTGGATGAGTGTTGCAAGGCCATTGAGTTGAGGAGGAAGACTAGGAACCATTTGGAAAGAGGAAAGCTAGAGCAAGAGGTGAGGGCACTCAGAAAGGGAAAATCGACCAAGGGACAATGACTGTAAGTGATTTTTCCCCCACATTTAGAAATATTGTTGCAAGTATAGTGATTTAGACTCTATTTTTTCCCGTCGAGGTGTTGTCTGCTATATTTTGGTCAATTTGAGCTAATGTCCCATTGACAAACCCAAGTACTACCTAGTACTGGTGTCTGGTTAGTTTGAACAACCAAGCTTTGAGATGTTCAATCAGTTGGGTGGCCATTTTTGGCCTATGAACTGTAGTTTTTATATCTATCTTAGCATATTTTTTCTACTATAAGATTGAAAGGAATTCTTGTCACATAATAGCACACAAAGTTCACTAGGGTTCAAATTTCTAAACTTTGATGAAATAAATTTACATATTGAGGTCCATAAATGATCAAAGGGACTGAAAACAATACATGGTCTATGAGTGAAATGAAAGATTCCTAGTTCCTGTCCATAAGAGAATGTATAGAAGTACATGATGCAGAGCTAGAGGAAGGAAACAAACTCACACAATCTCATTTGACAAGTCACAAACAATCTTGAACTTTCCTTCTTTTGACACACTTATTCAACTATATTTCCCTTAACAAAACTCAACAGAAACACTCAACTTTTTCTTTAGAGTTCCAAACCATTACCAGACCTTCAAACACCTTAGTCAACTTCATCTTGATCAAAACAAACAATTACCCAGTTTGCCCTTTCATTTTACCATTAGCTCTCTTTATGATTGTCCTAACTTCATAATTTCAACTCAACATAAAGTAATATGAGCCAAAACAGTATTTAGGCTAATATAGACCACACAATTTCCATTCCATTTCACTTTAAAAAAATGTAAACCATCTCCCATCCTTTATTCTTGACAATTTAAGAAATTCTTATACTGTACTTTCATTTTAGTCTCCAAAACAAGGCTATTATTAGACAAATCAGTCAAAGCAATGGACTTTTTAACTTCATGCTTACACCAAACCTTATATCAAATGAGATCAAATTATACCTTGGTAATCTCTTAACCAAAAAAACCAAGAACTCACACTTAATCATCAAAATCCCTTAAAGTTCTTACTGTCACTAGTTCTTTCATACCCTGTTTGCAACGCTTGTAGGTCTTCCAACCTATTTGTCAAGGATTTATTCACAATCTAAGCACTATTACAAAAGTCTATCCACATTTTTCAATTCCCTCCTTACAGATCTAAAACATATTCAAAATGGGTATCAAAACTTTTACAACACAAGCTTCAAATATTGTTGTCTTAGACAGATTTAGTTCTAATTAGGCCTAATTTACATAAAGGTTTGTTGCTTTACTAACTCTAGAACAAAGTACACTTGTCTAGTGCTTGGTACATGTTTAGTTTGACTAGTATATGCTCTTCAAAGCATCAAAGTCCGTTTACAAACTATTTTCACAAAACCATAAGGGCTTAACCTTCATAATTACTCTGTTCATAGACTGTACACACAATTTTTCAATCAAGAAACTTCATTCCCTCACATCTTATCTTTATTATTTTTTTCCTAAATCCACTAAAACATGAAAGAACATTCATAGTAGGATAATCTCACAAGAAACCTGAAGATTCCACCATTTAATAAAGGAGAAACATAATTATTTTTGTCTCTGCTTACCCTAACTGAGGGTTTTAGTAGTCTGAAGTAAATCCACAATAACTCACACAAATATTAACTAAAATGCATGAACTTTGATGTAATAGGAAGTTGATTGAGATTATTACCATATCCAACCATTACACCATGCCTTCAAGGCCGTACAATTTCATACAATGCCTGGAAATGCAAGATTTATGAAGAAAAATAATTAAAATTTAGAGATTTTCCTTGAACTTATTCTTTATTCAACCACCCTTGAAGTTGTAAAAGATATAAGAGCCTTTTTAAAGGAAAAAAAATGACTTTTAGCTTTCTAACTGCCTCTAACTAACCCTAATGACTCTTCATATCTTAATATTTCCTTTTTGATTAAGTTGACAACTTTTTACATTGTTTTCATTTTTGCACTTTTGGACTTAATAAACACCAAATGACCTCAACATGACCTAAAATATATGAAACATGAATCTATTAACATGATTTACAAAGTAGGAACAATAAAATTGAATCAAATTTCAAAACATTGCTTCACAGAGGCCTAATTATGCCAAGGTGCTCCTGCACTAGTATAAGAGATGAAAAAAAGACAAGGAGCCATTAAAAACTTCTGAATATTTCACTGAATCAACCAAACCTCCAAAAGAACAGTATAGATTCCAACACTAGGGAAAGCTCGAAAGAGAACACTAATGAAAGTGGACTTTTTTTTTTCAAGTTCCAGAAGAGTATAAATGGTTTGAAGATGTTGTGGGTTTCTGGAAAATGGTGAGGGAATGCTAGATAGGGAGGAACCCAATTAGCCTCTTTAACTGAATTCTTAAGAAAGAAAGAAACTCTGATACATTTTGGGGTTCTTATGAGTAGGGCCTATTTTTTATTATTTTATTTGGGGGACCCAAAAAACCATAGGGGTAGAAACCTGTGGAGCTTAATTATTAAAGGCAAGGGGTCTGTCCATTTAGAAATAGATTGAAAGGATGGTTGCACAAGGGGATATTTCACATCAAAGGTGGTCCAAAAAATTTCATAGATAGGTACAAAAAGTAATAGCAACCTTCCACCAACTAACCCAATCAACCTCCAAGAAACAAGACAATGACTCCTCTAGATGTTCCCAAAACCCAAGGCTTGAAAACACAAGGTTGGTGACCCTACAAACCATTCCCATGCTTACCAAGTGATCTCTGATCATCAAACCCTTACAAGGTTTATTGATACATTCACAACTATTGTTACCTCCACATGCATTTGACTAGTAGTGACAACCTTGGTTTTTAATCCTCTAACCCCATACCTTGGGATCACATCACCATGAAAGAACTTCATCCAACATCCTTATGAGTGCAGGTACCACCAAATAGGTGTTTGTTAGATTTTTCTTCCTCAAGCGAGGGGAATTCAGGAAGAAAAGAGGAAAGTGAGACATGTAGTAGGTCTAAAAGAGGGAGATCAACTAGAGGTCAAAAGATTAGAAGAAAATTTTGTAAACACATGGAATTTTTTCTTGCTAAAGGGGGGTCATATTCTTATGATGATGAGAGCATAGGTGACATCGAGGTTCCCTTGAGGTAAAAAAATCTACGGAAACAATGGGTACCCAAGGAACTTCCTCCAATAAACACTAATTTTTGTGTCAACAAGAGGATATATCGCATAGCACCATTGTCATTACATGGTTTGGGCCTATTTTGCATGAATGGAATAAAGGTCTATTATGATAAAGTTTTTGAATTTATGGAGTATGTCGGACCCTGTTATAGTTACAAATATTGGATGTAGTTGGTTCGATATACATGAAGTATGTGTAGGTATGCACTATCAGCAAATTATATATAGATAGAAGATAAGGATCAAAATAAAGGAGTGGCTATGTACATTGATGGAAGGCCAAAAGCATCAGGGAATATTGTATGGTTTATAAACAGTACATAACATGGGTCAACAAATAAGCAACCCAATTGCATATTCAAGGCGCGCAAGGGAAACCGTGTATTCGTATGTGCGATAAAATCAATAACTGCATAGGAAGAGTTTCTAATCGATTACAATTTGAATCGCATAGATACAAACATAGTTACTATGGGGGTGGTACGTACTATATATCATTTTACCCAACCTCCAATTAATGACTCCAATATACCATTTTATTATTATGTTTTTCTCGTAAGTCTATTGGTTTCATTTTGGTAATGTTTTTTTATATTTAATTTTTGTCATAGTAGGACATTGATCATAGGGGGAAGGCTCCGACCTAGAGCACAAATCACGATGCATATTCAGGTGCTTCTACCTGACAAGTTTACCTCATTGTAATTGTACAAATTAGATACGAGCAAATTTTATTATTATTATGTTTTTTTCATAAGTTTTTTGGGTTAATTTCAATAATGTTTTTAATATTCTTGTCGCAGTTGAATGATCGGGGAAAGGCACTAGCAGTAGAGGAGAGCAGTCACTATTATGCGATGATGATATCGCATATTCCGCAAACCCTCTAGATATGATAAGGAAGACCCAAAAAAAATGCAATGAAGAAATCTTTCAGTTGTTATTCATAGTGCCTCAAACAGATGAGATAAGAGAAAGGGTTAAAATATTGTCTGAGAGAGCATGAAACTTGCAAGTTAGCTGTCATGAGATCTTTAATTATAACATAATTTCATTCATGGTTTTATATTTTGTACGCTTTTACGTCCTCATGATGTTGTTGGCCATGATCAGGGTACTACAGATGTTGCCCGGGTAGTAGGGGTTGGTACAAGTGTCGATCCTGATCTTCCTACGCATACATCACATCATTCGTGCCTATATTGTCGACTGAAATTTTGGCAACACATAGCATGTAGGCATCGGGTAGTGCACCCTTTGGCAGCGAACATATGCCAAAACATGCATCGGGACATGTACCTAGGGATGCAGAGGCCACTAGTACTGGTGATTTTTTAGCAGCATTTCCTGGATCTTCCTGTATTACTACTACAGAAACATTTCTGGTCACATTTGTGGTGATTGAGGAATTCATTCCCATAAAGATAAAGGTCTCAGGTACTTTAAAATGTTTTAATTATTATTATATATAATCCAATTGAAATTTAATTATTGATCACTCTTTTTAGACTAATGATCCCATGATCATTTTGTAGGAAATGATATTTTTTTATAAACATCTAAATGATATTACATTGGAGATCTTCGGGCCCACCATACGTACATGGTGGAATTCCCAAAATCAAGATTTAAAAGATGATCTCATTAACCGTTTAGTTGTGTTGTTCGGTAATAACACATTGAACTAAACCAAGGTCCTTAAGAAAGCTGGTACCTATCTAAAGTATGTGAGGGGCCAATATAGGTCACATTTAGAGAAGAAAAACAAGTACGAGCATCCCCCCATGATTCTGGAGAGGGAGTGGAAGGACCTGGTGTCAAATGGAAAGGAAAAGGTTGAAAATAAAAAAGGAACGACACCACCGGGCCAAGGAAGGTATGTGATACTATCAACAATGTAATTATATACTAATTACTCTTTTTTTTTACATAATCTAATGTATTTCAAACTTTTCATAGGCTTCCCAACACATCGACAAAAACAAAGGCAAGACTAGAAAAACACGGGTAGCACAAACTTGGCTCTGGTGGTTATATGAAATTAGCCACATGAATTGTAAGTATCAATAAATGAAATATTGCATCCAAATAATAAATTGCAAACAATTTTGGTTTTATCACACCATAGAAGCAAAATTCATGATCTTATACAAAAATGCAGGGCTCTGAATTCAACAGAGTGCCCATAGAAGAGGACATGAAGATTTCCTTCTAGCAAGGCTATGGAGCCGTGGTTGAACGCCTAAGACTCTTGACTGGGAAAACACAAGCTTCCACTGCATCTAACATGCAGGTAAATAAACTCAATGAAGTTTATTTAAAATTGAATACTTGTGCAATTTATTCAATATTAATTTCCACCATAAAGTAATTATGCACCTATTTGTTTTAAACAAGCAAGCAATGATAATATTGCACATGACATTGGAATGCAGCTTGGTGAGGGTCGGGCACAACCTATAGATGAAGGTCATGGTGTGCATCCTAGTACTGGATGTATTCACGTGCTATACAAAATGTAGTATGGATTAATACAATTAAACATCTTTAATTGCAATTGGTGTATTAATTAATGTAACCTTTCATGTTTCAACTTTAGAGCATGTAAAACATGATCAACATGTTGAGCATGATCAGGCTAGACGAGATCAGGAACATGATGTGGCCCCATCAGGTAAAGAGGACCACTCTAATGTTCTTTTAAACATATTTAATTGCAATTGGTGTATTAATTAATGTAACCTTTCATGTTTCAACTCCAAAAGATTTAGAGGGTGTTCAACATGTTGAGCATGAGGCTATAAGACAAGATCAGGAACATGATGTGGCCCCATCAAGTAAAGAGCACCACTCTAATGTTATTTTAATTAATGAAATATTTGTAACAATAATGATAAAACATATCAATTTAACATTTATTTGTTATTGCAGCAGACCCCCCCTTGTAGCGGCCTCCACATCATGAGTACACTACTAGGAATACATTAAGATCACAAGCAAAAGGAAAAACAACTGAAGGGGGGACAAATGGTTTAGAAAATCATACTCCACTTCTTTTTTTAGCTGCAAAAGAGAAACAAAAAAAATGATTATAATCATATTATGACAACCATATTTTTGATAATATGTTAATGAATGTTAAAAACTGATATTTTTAACAACCATATTTTTGATAATATATAAAAACTGAAAGAATGAATGTTATATGTTAATGAATGAATGTGAATATGTTAATGAATGAATGTTATATGTTAATGAATGAATGTTATATGCTATTAATGGATGAATGGATGATTAATTTTATATGATTGGGTATGGGGAATTGAGAGTGATGTGAGGGGGGGGAGGGGCCAAATGAGCTTCCACTGTCATGTGGTTGGCCTTGTTAAGTAGAGAATATTAAACTATTCTCGAAACAAAGAGAAGCTCAATAGGGTAATGCATTTTTCAGTATTTCATTATGTTGCACTTTTAAGCTTATGCGATTTTCATTAGTTCTCTTTGCTTCAATATGTTACCCTTTGTACTTATTTTACTTTTTAACACATCTCATATGTTACCCTGGATGATATCTTTTGCAGAGAAGCTATCCACAGATGGATCTCGCGTCTAGGGATATACGAGTTTGGATTAGACAAACTTGGGATGTACTCATGTAGCGCATAAACAAAAGAGAAGAGCCCAACCATTTCAGCACAAGAATTGGCTTGAGACTGGTACGTGGTTCAAACTAGGTCTGGGTATGAGGGGTATAGAAGAGAGTCCTGTAACATAGCAGGTATTAAATCATTAAACATACAAATATTGTAATTATGTGTTTAATGCTAAAATCATCCACAATTCACTATGTGATGAGTAGTTAGTGATGATGTCATGCCATTGTTTGGTTGTTATTGATTCTGCAGTTGCTCCCAATAATCATCTCTTGTTGCTTACATTCCATTTGATCCATATGAGGGCCACCTTTCAATCTGGGTAGCAATTTTATAGATGATTCTCTTATTTAGTGACCAATGGAATAAGTGAGTGGATGGATTGCTCCTAGTAATCGCCTGTCATGTGCTTTATGCATTGATGATAAAATAATTTCATTTGATAGAATTAATGCAGTTATGTATTATATGTTTTTGGTTTGGGTTTAACTGTTATTTTTATTTTCCCAGGTATCATATGAGAAAGCATGCACATATTTTTCTAGAGATCCATCACAAAAGTAACCTTTTCTTTGTCTCTCTCTCACACACACAACTGACCAAAAATAGAATAAACTATTTGGAAATCATTAGTTGTGGATTTAATTTCTATTTGAACTCAATTGTAATCAGGTGGGCTTCATACATTGTGGGAACAATACTTTTTTTTTATTTGTGAGCTTGGTGTGCAGTTCAGTGATGGCATCAACATATTTGTATGTTGTCTTTACACTAACTTTTCCCTATAAAATGTTAATAACATATTTTACTTTATTCCACTATGAGAGAAGAAGGTGACTATTAATTTTTTTCCCAAGGAGATCTTCACATATTTGAAATTTTACCATAAGTCTCCCATTTTTTCATTCACACCTATCTCAACTATTAAAACCGATTTTGTGATTAATCCTTTCAAATTAGTAGACAATTGTTTACTTTTTTATTGGTTAATGAGGGTTTTTGTAGGGATTCCACAACCTTAAGACACAAATTTGGGTCCCTATTTTCCATGTGTGGGTTTTCAACACTATGCCCATATGCTTTGGGACTTGCATTATTGCAGGTCATGTGAGACATATCCAAGAATTTCTATGGCAGTTTTTTCCCAAGTCTTCATTATTGGGTCTTCTACCATTGTTCTTATAAGCTATTTACTCACTATATGTATCCAAGACCCATTGTTCACACATTTCAAATTAAAGAGATTTAACATATCGGCCAAGCAGTATCTATGTCACCCCGATCATGTTTTATGTTTATATTGGCACGATACAATATATTGGCACAACTAGCAAGCTTCACTGATAAAAACATTGTAGAAATGGCCTAGGTGAATGAGGAAGCACATTGTACAATATCAGCATAGGCACATTGCATTCATACCAATCAACAGAAGAAATTGGGTTGTATAATTTGATTAAAAAGGAACAAATAGAGAATGTAGCACCACAGGAAATGCATATTGGCATAACTCATGAAAGTTTCCCCGTTAAAATACTCATCAGCCATCAGAAGCCTAACAAGTGACAATTCCGATCTCATATACTATTAGGGAGACATTATTTTTGTTCTACCGATGGGTTATTCAAGAAAGTAAAAGATAGACTCACTTGGGATTTCAGCATGAGGTACACCGATATATTTCATCGAAGGAACACATTGATATTGGAACAACAGAAAATGGACCGCTCAATGACACATCTTATACTGATAACATTTAGTTGGGAGAACATATCTCAAGTTGCGCTGACATAGTGGATAAAATAAGGCACCATCGGTGAAAGTTGTGTTGATGGAATTCATCGGTGGGAGTATCACCATTGGAAGTAATGAATAACTTTGGGCTTGATAGAACGTAGTCTCTCTAATAGGATTACATCAAATAAGCTACATTGATAAAGGACACAAGGAAAGACAAATACTTGTTGGAGTGACTTATACAGAAAGATACATCGACCAAATTATTCATGCAAAGAACAAAACCCATACATATAACCGTGTTAGGGAGGGAAGATGTTTGAATGAATAATTAAAAAAAAAAAACTGCAAGGTTTCATCGCAATTTCGATGAACATAGCCCAATGAACCACAAAAATTTGTGACGAGGTTGCTATACATGCAGAATAGTTTTGGTCGTAATGGAAATGATAGTTTTCTCCACCTCGTTGGAAAATGGACGAACAATTGGTATTTTTTTGACGATTTCAAATGGGTGTTCTACAACGTTTTGTATTTTTTGTGTCGATAGATGGACGAAGTTACGTTGATTTTGCAATGGACACCGCCAAAATTTTCTGTGGTGTTGACCGATGATGTTGGATTGTGGTTTTGACGTATAAAAATTGGTCGTTAAAGCGACGAAAATCTAGCAACGAAATTTAAATCAGTGTTGCGTCGGTAAGTCGACAATATTTTTTCAATATGTCACCAAACATTCATTAGAATTTGTAGTCAAATATATTAGTGATCAGTTGTCATAGAAATATAAAACTTATTCAACTTATTAACCTTATTCTCAGATCTGGTAATAAGGTTAATAAGTTGAATAAGTTTTGAATTTATGTGACAACTGATTCACCCCCCCTCTCAGTTGTTTGCCCTTGTATTTCCAATAATTGGAATCAAAGTAGGTTCCTTGGAAGAAGTTTAACAGCTTAAGATGATCCAGGATGGAAACTTACAAGAAGGATAGTTTGAAATTTGATGGAACAAATTATTCTTTGTGGAAGACTCAAATAGAGTGCCATCTGAGATGCATTGGTGAACCCTACTGGAGAATTACAAGTGATATGTATATTATTCCACAAAATGGTCCTACTACTTCTGTTGAGATCAGAGATGTTGAGTATAATATCCGGGCTAAGGAGGACTTGTTGAGTGCTTTGACTAATTATGAGATGACAAATGTTATGTATTCGAAGACTGCTCATGAGATCTAGAAAAAGTTGGAAACCTTGTATGAAGGTGATGCTAATGTGAAGATTGCTAAGTTGTAGAGTTTGAAAGGGAAATATGAAAGGTTGAGAATGGGTGATGATGAGAACATTAATACTTTCATGCAAAGAGTGAATGAACTTGTGTGTGGTATTAGATCTGCTGGTGGAAAGATAGATGAATTTGAGATTGTTGCTAAAGTGCTTAGATCCCTGCCTGATTCTTACAAAGTCAAAGTTAGTGCTATTGAAGAGCTCTGAACTGTAAAAAACATAACCAGAGATACGTTGGTTGGTAAGTTGTCTGCCTTTGAGTTGAGTGAATTTGGTGATCCCCTTCCTAAGCTTGAATCTGCATTTAAGGCTACTACTTCTGAAAGAGATAGACATAGATATGATCCAGGTGAAAGTTCATCTAGGAAAACATTCAAGTATGAGGATGAAATCAGAAAAATTGAAGAATAAGAAAGAGAGCTAGAAGAGCTGGAAGCACTTATTGTCAAAAGAGTACTAAGAGGAAAAGGTAAGTATGAAGGAAAATTGCCTCTTAAATGTTTTTTCTTGCGTATTTATTTCTATCAAGGAAAATAATAATGTATCTACTAAATCTATTGGTTGTACAAATGTGGAGAAATCCCTAGCTGCTCGAGTTGAAGAGAGATATGAATGGGTAATTGATAGTGGATGTTCATATCATATGATAGGAGACAAAAGTAAGTCTGTAAGCTTGGAAAAGTATGATGGTGGTGTTGTGAGATTTGGTGATAATACAACTGGTGTGATTTGTGGAAGAGGTTGCATTTCTCATGATGGTAAGCATAATATTGATGATGTTTTGTATGTGGAAGGCTTGAAGCATAATCTTTTGAGTGTTGGTCAAATGGTTGATAAGGGATACAATCTTTAGTTCAAGGATGGAAAGTGCAGAATATTGAGTTCTAGAAATGAAATTGCATTAGGTACAAAAATAAAAAGTAATATTTTTCACTTGAGTGTTTCTAGTAAAAATTGTTTGATTGTTCAAGTTGGTGAAAGTTGGTTATGGCATAGGAGGTTGTGTCATGCTAACTTTGATAATATTGTCAAGATAAGTTCCACTAAGGTTGTGAGAGAGCTACCTAAGTTGGTGAAACCTACTATTGCAATATGCAAGAAATATCAATTGGGAAAGCAAACTAGGATTTCATTTCAGAGTAAAAAACATTGTTCAAATGAATTGTTGGAGCTTTTGCATACTAATCTATGTAGTCCCTCTAAGGTCAGAAGTTTACAAGGTTACAGGTATTTCATGTTACTCATTGATGATTATTCTAGAATGGTTCTTAAGGGAGAAATTTGAAGCATTGAAAAAGTTCAAGATCTTTAAAGCTACGATTGAGACAGAGACAGGTTTGAAGGTTAAATTTCTGAGATCAGGTAGAGGTGGTGAATTCACTTTCGGTGAATTTAATTCTTTTTGTGAAGAACATGGAATAAAGAGACAATTATTTGCACTGCAGACCCCTCAACAAAATGGAGTTGTGGAGAGGAAGAACAAAACAATTGAAGATACTGCTAGAACTATGATGTTGGAAGGAAATTTTCCTCATATCTATTGGAGAGAAGCTATGAGTACTGTTGTGTACAGACTCAACTGAGTACAAATCAAAGGTGATACTGGTAAGACCCCTTTTGAGCTATGAACTAGTCAAAAGCCTATTGTTAAATACTTCAAGATATTTGGAAGTAGATGTTATATTAAGAGAGATGAAGACATAGGAAATTTTGATGCTAGAAGTGATGAAGGTATCTTTCTAGGTTATTCTACTAAAAGTAAGGTCTATTGGTGTTACAATAAAATATTGAAGAAAATGGTTGAAAGTGCAAATGTTAAGGTTGATGAAGAATTAGGTACACTATCCAGAACCTGTGGATATGAATTTGATGATCAGGATGATATTACAAACAAAGGAAATAAAGTTTAGACTACAAATCAAGTGCAAATCAATCCGAAAAATCAAGAAAATCAAGAAGGAGAAACTGGTGAAAGAGAAAAAGAGAGATTAGAAGAACCTGAAGTTGAAGAACATCCTAAGAAAACTCCCAGGTATGTAAGATTGAATCATTCAGAAGATCAAATTATAGGTGATAAGAACAAAGGTGTCTAGACTAGGAGAAAGATTGCAGAAGAGTATTGCTTGATATCAAATATAGAGCCTACTAGTGTGATTGAAGCATGTAAATATGAGCATTGGGTTCAAGCAATGAAAGAAGAGTTAAAATAGATTGAGAAAAATGATACATGGATTCTTCTTCCCAGACCTAAGGACAAGAATGTAATTGGAACCAAATGGGTCTTTAGAAACAAACTGAATGAGCAAGGTGAAGTGGTTAGAAATAAAGCAAGACTAGTATGTAAAGGATATTCATAGATGGAAGGAATTGATTTTGAAGAGACTTTTGCCCCTATTGCTAGAATTGAAGCTGTAAGATTATTTCTTGCCTATGCTGCTCACAAGAACTACAAAGTTTATCAGATGGATGTCAAATTATCTTTTCTAAATGGTGAATTGGAAGAAGTGTATGTTGAACAACCTAATGGATTCCAGTTGACTGATAAAGAAGATATGGTGTGTCAGTTGAAGAAAGAATTGTATGGAATCAAACAAGCCCCTAGAGCATGGTATGCAAGATTGGACAAGTATTTACTGAAGCTTGGATTTAAAAAAGGTACTGTTGATAGTAATTTGTATTTCAAGATTGATCATAATAAAGATTTGATTGTTGAAGTCTTTGTTGATGATATCATTTTTGGAGGAGATGATGGTTTGTGTATGAAGTTTTCTAATGAGATGTCAAATGAATTTGAGGTGTCTATGATTGGTGAGATGAAATTATTTTTGGGATTGCAAATTACTTAGATAAAGGTATTTTATATCTCATTCCAACTATGTGAGGGAATTGCTGAAGAAGTTTGGTATGGAAGATTCAAAGCCAATTGGTACACCTATGGTGACCGGATGCAAGTTGACAATAGAAGATGACTCTCCAAAAGAAAATCAGACAAGATACAGATCAATGATTGGTGGATTGTTGTACTTAACTCAAACTAGGCCTAATATCATGAATGTTGTATGTATTGTTGCAAGATTTCAAACTAATCCGAAGGAATCTCATGTGACTGTTGTGAAGAGAATTTTCAGATACTTGAAGGGAATTGTTGATATTGGCCTATGATATCCTAAAGATGATGATCTTACTTTGAGTGCCTTTATTGATGATGATTGGGCAGGAGACGTGAATGACATAAAACGTACTAGTGGTGGAGCATTTTTCTTGGGTAAGAAGCTAATTTCATGGTTAAGCAAGAAGCATAATGCAATTTCCTTGCCTACTATAGAGGCTGAATACATTTTTGTTGCTAATAATTGTACTCAAGTATTGTGGATGAAACAGATATTGAAGGATATCAGAGTTGTGAAAAAGGGGGAGAAGATGTCAAAGGGGGAGAAGATTCATGTGAAAAACTTTTGATTATTTGGGGAGAAGAGCCTTATGGGGAGAAATATTATGTGAATGTGTTGACGAGAAGATGAGTCAGAACCTAAGCAGGAGTTAGTTGTGTTGATGGTGTTTTTCACATCATGTGTTTCCATCAATGCCAAAGGGGGAGATCGTTGGATGTTGTGGTTGTGTTGCTGATATGTGGTTGTCATTGATGTCAACACTATTGGCATTAATGTCTTAGAAGCTGTATATGTTGGGGATATTGAGAAAATTGTAATAAAATAAGTTGCAGGTTATCAATTGTGAAGTGAAGTCCAGTCTGTTGGTAAGTTCAATATGTTGATGATCAAAGGTTGTGGATAAAAGAGTTTCATTTTTATTATATCTAGTTTATCCATGTTAAGTTTCAGAGATCCGCGTGAAAATTTGTTCGTGTTATGAAAATTTGTATTCTGACAGTTTTTTGTTGCTTCAGTTGATGTTCCTGAATGAAGGTGATGAGATTTTAGTAAGTTAAATTGTTGCGGATGCTTCTCTAGTGTTTCATTATTTTTATGGATGTTTCTAGATTGTGCTCTATCTATGTTGCATGTCTGCATTGATTGTTCTGCTCGCGATTCGAGATTTTCTCTTGCATGTTCATATTTTTCATATTCTTGGCCGAGAGGGTGTTGTAGCGTGTTGTGGATCTTCGTGGGATAATTTTTGAAGGTGGTTCGTATTTGAGAATTTTATTTTGGGTCTTCTCTATGTTGTGGCCGACCTTGGTTTATTCACATTAATAATCTTTAATGTTTTGGCCTGACATGTAGCGATGTAATTTCTTGTTGCGGATATAGAAGTGATTGTTTACACCATTTGAATGTATGTTGTGCATGAATAATGTTTTAAATATTTTGAAGGTGGAGAAGAGTGTGAAGAAGAGTGAAGAAGAGTGAAGAAGTGTTCATGTGCTTAATTGGAACTGTAATCAGGCATTAGCAGATGCTATTTTCTCAGTTCAAATTCCTATGGATGTAATCCAAATATTTTGTAAGACAGTGAGTCTTCCTTTTGTAATTGAGCAGTGAACTCTAGGCAGTGCGCCTGAATGCATGTGCATTCCCCATTCATATTTCTTTATACTTTTAATAGGGAATAATCTTGTGGATTGGCTCCACCATGGTTTTTCCCCTAACAAGGTTTCCACGTAAAAAATATTGGTGTTATGTGTGCTTTTGATGTGTTGTTGATTTATGCTTTCATGGTTATTGATCAGATATGAGAATAAGGTTAATAAGTTGAATAAGTTTGAAATTATATGACAATTGATTCACTCCCCCTCTTAGTTGTCTGCCCTTGTGTTGCCAACAATTGGTATCAGAGCAGGTTCCTTGGAAGAATTTTAACAACTTTCAAGGTGATCGGGGATGGCAACATGCAAGAAGGATAGTCTGAGATTTGATGGAACAAATTATTCTCTGTGGAAGACTCGAATGGAGTGCCATCTGAGATGCATTGGTGAACCCTACTGGAGCATTACAAGCAATAAGTATGTTATTCCTCATAATGGTCCTACTACTACTACTGAGATTAGAGATACTAAGCACAATATCAAGGCTAAGGAAGCATTGTTGAGCACTTTGACTGATTTTGAGATGACAAATGTTATGGATTTGAAGATTGTTTATGAGATCTAGAAAAAGTTGGAAACTTTGTATGAAGGTGATTGTAATGTGAAGATTTCTAAGTTACAAAGTATGAAAGGGAAATATGAAATGTTGAGAATGGGTGATGATGAGAACATTACTACTTTCATGCAAAGAGTGAATGAACTTGTGTGTGGTATCAGATGTGCTAGTGGACAGTTGGAAGAATCATAGATTGTTGCTAAAGTGCTTAGATCCTTGCCTGCTGCATACAAAGTTAAAGCTACTATTGCATTCAAGGCTACTACTTCCGATAAAGATAAACAAAGATATGATCAGGGAGAAATTTCTTCTAGAAAGGTATTCAAGTATGAGGAGGAAATGAGAGAGATTGAAGAAGAGGAGAGGAAGCTAGAGGAGCTTGAGGCACTTATTATCAAAAGAGAAGCCAAAGGAGAAGGTAAGTATAAAGGGAAATTTCCTATTAAATGATTTTCTTGCAATATGATAGGTTATTTTGCATCAAGGTGTCCAGAAAGAGTCCCTAAGCCAAAACATAACAAGCCTATATTTCAAAGAAAGTGCTATTATTCTACTAATGAAGGTGTGATAGATGATGAATCTGATAAAGGGAATGCAAGTGAGGATGAATGGGTATTTATTGCTATCAAGGAAAATGATCCTACCCCTACTGAATTTTTTAGTTGCTCAAATGTAGAGAAAACCCTAGCTGCTCAAGTTGAAGAGAAAGATGAATGGGTGATTGATAGTGGATGCTCTCATCACATGAAAGGTGATAAAAGAAAATTTGTGAGCCTAGAAAAGTATGATGGTGGTGTTGTAAGATTTGGTGATGACAAAGCTAGTGTAATCCATGGGAGAGGATCCATTTCTCTTGATGGTAAGAATAATACTGATGATGTTCTTTATGTGGAAGGTTTGAAGCATAATCTCTTAAGTGTAGGACAGATGGTTGAAAAGGGATACAATCTTCAATTCAAGAATGGTAAGTGTAGAATATTGGGAAGTTTCAAAAATGCGATTGCTTTAGGTACAAAATCAAAAGGTAACATCTTTCACCTGAATGCTACTAGTAAAAGTTGTCTGATTGCTCAAGTTGATGAAAGTTGGTTGTGGCATAGGAGAATGTGTCATGTAAACTAGAATTTCATTTTGGAGCAAACAACATTGTTCAAAAGAAGTGTTGGAACTTGTTCATATTGATTTGTGTGGTCCCTCTAGAATCAAAATTTTACAAGGAGACAGATACTGTTAGTGTAATTAAATTAATTATTACACTAGCATAAGTTAACTTAAGTCATTTAGTCTTAGGTTTCATTTTAATAAATCATTTAATAATGGGGTAATGTCCTTCCTTGTTTGTAGGGATAAGATTCCTTCTAGAAGATGAGTTGTCCTTCTAGAAATTATTTCAACATTTAATAATTTCCTAGCTAGTTAGGGTTCATGTTGTCACATGTTGTTAGATCATGACACATGGCAACATTATTTTGCATCTTGTATCTCACTCATGCCTATATATTCAGGCATTTTGTACATTTGTAATCATTTCATCTCATAATGTAGATCAATATAGAATCTCCATTGTGCATGCCTAAGTTCGAACACTTTCTGTGTGGTTGATTATCTTTCCTAGCAAGGATCCTCCATTGAAGACTTCAAAGCTTCAAGGACTATGCATCCATAATCTCAACATGGTATCAGAGCTTGTCTAGTGAAACGTCAACCCTCGATCAAGAAAGTTGGTGTGCGAGATTCTTTGCAGGCTTGGGTTTCCATTGTAGGCTACTTGATTCCACCCAGGGACCAAGCTTATTTCTAAAGCAAATTGAGTCAGATCCGAACTCCCCATTGTCTTCAAAAGGCCTTGAAACCCTAGGATCACCTGTTGAATCATCAAAATCAGATTCATCAACCTGGGAGCCATTAGAGGTATTTGGGTTTGCAAAATGAACCATACTATCTATACAATTTGCAGTAAAAAAATCACCCCAGTCAGTTGTCCTCTGAGGAAAAATGTTTTTAGTCGCAAGCACTTTTAAAAAAAAAATAATTAGGGCTTTATCGATTTTGTTTGGCAAAAAATCATTATTTTTGGGCTTTATATAGTCAGCAAAAAAATAACTTCAACTGCTAATTTTATTCACATTCGGCATCAAATTATTTTTATCAGCATTTATATTGGGGATTTGATTTTTAAATCCATTGGCATTATAAGGGTCTTATATTTCATTGGCATTTAATTAAAATTTTGGGTTTGATTAAATTTTGCAGTGGGCATTTTATTTTCTGCATACATATTATATAGTTGGAAAGATCTTTGATTTTTTAATTGCATTTTATGCAATATTAAAAAATCACATCAAATTGTTTTGTCTGTCCCATCATTTCAAAGTTTGTAGATATTAAAGCTTGGTCAGTTATCAGGGGGCCCACCATCCATCACTGGTTCCATCACTGACCGACGCCGACTCCATCCATCGTCGACCCCGCCGCTTGGCTCCCGCCGACCTACTCAAAATCCTCTGTTGCCGGTGATCTCTTTTCCATCGACCGCCGAGCCCGTCATCTCCCCCTTGCCGACCATTGGGACTTCGCCGGTGTTTGTCACCGGCGCGCTTGAAGCCCTTGCTAGCCCCGACCCCAGTCTTATCAATGACCAAGGGGTCCGCCCACTACAGGCCGCACCACCATTGCTTAGCCAATCTAGCCGTTTTGACGCCGCTCCTAGTGGAGCGCTCTTTTTTGCCAATATTTCCGCCATGGTCATATGATCAACCAAGTGCTAGTGCCTGAGGTACTATAATTTTGCACCTAATTAGCCTGTCAAGTGCCAAATCAAGGCATTTTTTTCATTTTGTCATAACTTTTCACCAGGGTATTGAAAATCAGCAAACAAGTTACCGTCAGAAAGGGAATTTCGAGAACTTTCCAATGGTGACATTAGTTCTGTTAAATTTTGATCACATAAAATTATACAGTAAACTAAATTACAAACCCTAATTTGGACATAAAGGCTCATATCTTCGCAAAAATTCATCGGATTTCGGTGATTCCAGCGACATCAGGAAGGTTTTTCAGAGTTTTTTTTCATTAGTCTAGATTCCTTGATTAGTTTCAGCTCCAGGTACTCTTGCATTTATTTTTTCAATTTGGTGCATTTGTTCAATAACTTGGATACCCTGAAGCTTGGGAAAAGATTTTTTGATTTGTGTGGCATCACTTCAATTGTACATCATCCTTGGAAGATTCTATTTGATGTTGAAGGTCATTTGTCTTTTCTTTTTTTGGAGAAATTTCATTATGGGGCTTGCATATTTTCCATCTCTAGTTATGTTGCATAAGGGTAACTATCAACAATGGCAGGATGGGATTGTCCACCATCTCCAATCACTTGATTTATTTCCACATTTGTTTGGTATAGTTCCTCATCCAAGTGAAGGTATTCTTGAATTTGCTTGGAGTTGCAATAGATACACTATTTTGGAGATCATTTCAATGCAAGTTGATTGTGATGTTCTGAGTACTATTGATCATTGTGATTGCCAGTACTATTGATCATTGTGATTGCCCCCACATCCTTTGGACTAAGATTTGGGAGATATATGGAGATTCAGACACTCCATCATTCCCTGATGGTCAAGATTCAGAATGTCATTCCTCAGATCAAGTACCCCATGATGATATTGTTGTACAGGAGGTTGATTGCCTTGAATCTTTTGAAGAGGTTGACAAGGTTCCTTTAGGTGCTTCTTCTCCATCAGAGAAAGTTGGTATCCCTTCACATTTAGTGATTCCTTGTCCAGATTCATTGATTGAGGCTTCCATCATCACTCATCAAGACACATTCAGTTTCCAGACTTGGCATCACAAGATGGCTTTTTTTCAGGTATCATTGACTTGGCTACTTCTACACGTTTGGAGGACATTCTTGAGGGAATATCATTCCTCTATTTAGATCCCACTTTGGAGAGTTTTCTTGAGTATTCTCATTCCTTTGTCACAACCTTGATTGGAGATCCTGAGACTATCTTGGAGACACTTGATTTCTCTTTAGATATTTCATGTATGAGACTTCTTCCCTGTCATTCCATTTAGGATTTGAGGTTTCCTCAACATCTACCATTGGATTTTCTTCTTCCTAGCAGGAGACTTGTGGTTTGGACACATTTGTTGCTTTAGACTTTTTTCAGTGGTTTTGAGGACACTTCATTCAGGGGGCTATCAATTCTCCATCATATCCATCACATCCATCACATCATCATCTTTGGATATTGTTCAGCATCAATTTCCACATCATCTTGGTTTGTCACCCTCTTCATTGTTTGGGACTATGGAATCTTCATCATCAGGCAAGGAGACACGTGAACAGAGGTCAAAGACATCATCATCCACCTTCATCCTTCCTTCCTTAAATTCCTATCTAGAATGGGAAGCATCCCTACACTTGCAGTTGGTTTTGTTTCTTCTGAAAGGGAGACAAGTTGTTTGACATTGGATCATTTTTTTTCTTCATACACTTACTGTCTTTGCAAGTGATCACATCTTCTAGGGGGGATATATTGTCTCTCTCTTTCTCCCTATGGGGGGATATTGTATTGTATCAATCCATGTGACGGTATTTGGGAGTCCTCCATCCTTCCCATCCTATCTCACATTTTTTTCATTTTCATCTCCTTTTTGGAGGGGTTTTGTTCCCACTCGGTTTTCCTCTTTTCTCCAGTTGTGGGAATTTTTCTACATCTTTTCATGTAAATGGGTACCTAACATGGCCTCGTAGCTGGGACCCATCATCATCATCATCATCTCTGCATAATCATTGCATTTTCCTCCCTAAGTTGAACTTATGGGGGGGTGTTAGTGTAATTAAATTAATTATTACACTAGCATAAGTTAACTTAGGCCATTTAGTCCTAGGTTTCATTTTAATAAATCATTTAATAATTGGGTAATGTCCCCTTCCTTGTTTGTAGGGATAAGATTCCTTCTAGAAGATGAGTTTTCCTTCTAGAACTTATCTCAACATTTAATAATTTCCTAGTTAGTTAGGGTTCATGTTGTCACATGTTGTTAGATCATGACACATGGAAACATTATTTTTCATCTTGTATCTCACTCATGCCTATATATTCAGGCATTTTGTACATTTGTAATCATCTCATTTCATAATGTAGATCAATATAGAATCTCCATTGTGCATGCCTAAGTTCAAACACTTTCTGTGTGGTTGATTATCTTTCCTGGCAAGGGTCCTCCATTGAAGACTCCTGAGCTTCAAGGACTGTGCATCCATACTCTCAACAGGTACTTCATGTTACTTATTAATGATTACTCTAGACCAATGTGGGTTACCTTCTTAAGGGAGAAATATGAAGCTTTGGAGAAATTCAAGACTTTTATGGCTATGGTTGAAACAGAGACAGGTCTGAAGATTAAATTTTTGAGATCATATAGAGGTGGTGAATTCACTTCCCATGAGTTTAATTCTTTTTGTGAAGTGCATGGGATAAAGAGACAATTATCTACCCCGCAAACCCCTCAACAAAATGGAAATGTGGAAAGGAAGAACAAGACAGTTCAAGATGCTACTAGGACTATGATGCTAGAAGGAAATGTCCCTCATATCTATTGGAGAGAAGTTGTGAGTATTGTTGTTTACATCCTCAATCGGGTACAAGTCAAAGGTGATGCTGGTAAGAATCCTTTTGAGCTATGCACTGGTCATAAGCCTACTGTTAGATATTTCAAAATCTTTGGGAGTAAATGCTATATCAGAAGAGATGAAGAGATAGGAAATTTTGATGCTAGGAGTGATGAATGAATCTTTCTTGGTTATTCTACTAAGAGCAACACCTACCGGTGCTACAACAAGAGATTGAGGAAAATAGTTGAAAGTGCAAATGCCAAGGTTGATGAGGACATAGCTAGTCCATCCAGAACCTATGGATATGATTCAAATGATAAGAATAATAGTTTAGTCACAAGAAAGAAAGTTCATACTCAAAATCAAGTTCAAATCATTCCGATGAATCAAGAAAATCAAGAGGAAGGAACTAGTGAAAGTGCAAAAGAGAGATCACAAGAGAAAAAAGTTCAAGAACATCCTAAGACTCCAAGGTATGTAAGACTAAATCATTCAAAAGAGTAGATTATAGGTGATAAGAACAAAGGTTTTCAAACTAGGAGAAATATTGTAGAAGAATATTGTTTGATTTCAAAGACTAAGCCTAAGAATGTGAATGAAGCATGCAAATATGAACATTGGATGGAAGCAATGAAAGAAGTGATACAAAAAATTGAGAAGAATAATACATGGATTCTTGTTCCTAGACCTAAGGACAAAAATATAATTGGAACTAAATGGGTCTTTAGAAACAAGTTGAATGAACAAGGTGACTTTGTTAGAAACAAAGCAAGATTGGTGTGTAAAGGATATTCCCAGATGGAAGGAATTCACTTTGAAGAAAATTTTGCCCCTGTTGCTAGGATTGAAGCTGTGAGACTATTTCTTGCTTATGCTGCTTACAAAAACTACAAGCTTTATTGGATCGATGTCAAGTTAGCATTTCTAAATGGTGAATTAGAAGAAGAGGTGTACATTGAGAAACCTGATGGATTTCAATTGAATGATCAGGGAGATATGGTTTGTTGGTTGAAGAAAGCATTGCATGGAATTAAGCAAGCCCCAAGAGCATGGTATGCCACATTGGACAAGTATTTGTTGAAGCTTGGATTTAATAAAGGTACCACTGATAGTAATCAGTATTTCAAGATTGATCATGATAAATATTTGATTGTTGAAGTCTTTGTTGATGATATCATTTTTGGAGGAGATGATAGTTTGTGCATGAAGTTTTTTGATGAGATGTAGAATGAGTTTGATATGTCTATGATTGGTGAGATGAAATTCTTTTTGGGATTGAAAATTATTCAGTTAGATAAAGGGATCTTCATATCTCAGTCCAAGTATGTGAAAGAATTGTTAAAGAAGTTTGGTATGGAAGATTCAAAGCTAGTTGGTACACCTATGGTGACCAGATGCAAGTTGACACAAGATGATGGTTCTCCAAAATCAAATCAAACTAGATATAGATCGATGATTGGTGGATTGATTTATTTGACTCAAACTAGACCAGATATCATGAATGTTGTATGAATTGTTGAAAAATTTCAAGTTGATCCTAAGGAATCTCATGTGACAGCTATGAAGAGGATTTTCAGATACTTGAAGGGGACAGTTGATTTTGGGTTGTGGTATCCTAAAGATTATGATCTTACTTTGAGTGCTTTTACTGATGTTGATTGGGCAGGTGTTGTGGATGTCAAAAAGAGTACTAGTGGTGGTACATTTTTATTGGGTGAGAAATTGATTTCATGGTTAAGTAAGAAGTAGAATGCCATTTCTTTGTCTACTGCAATGGTAGAATACATAGTTGTTGCTAACAATTATACTCAAGTATTGTGGATGAAGCAGATGTTGAAATATATCAGAGTTGTGTATGATGAACCCATTGCTATATTTTGTGATAATTCAAGTGCAATTAACATTTCTAAGAATTTGGTGTTGCATTCAAAGACCAAGAATATATCTACCAAGTTTCACTTTTTGAGAGAGAAGATGAGTGAAAAGGAAGTTAGATTGGAGTATGTGCCTACTAAGGAACAAATTGTAGATATCTTTACAAATTCGTTGCCGAAGGATAATTTTGAGTATCTTAGAGGGAAGCTAGGGGTGATTACCCATCCTAATAAGAACTAATATGCATTTACTTGCACCAATCCGTGCATTTCATGGTCATATTTTGATCCGGATTGACATTGTGGTGGCTGCTACTCAGGGGAAGTAGTCAGATGTTTAGATATGTGGTCCAAAGATTATGTGGAGAAAATAGATCTTTGTCATTGATTTCAAAGGGGGATAAGATTCATGTAAAAAAATGTGAATTATTTGAGAAAGAAGAGTCACGTGGGAGAAGAGTCAGAAACCAAGGGGGAGTAAGTGTTGAAGATAGTTGCCTTGATGGTGTTTTTCACATCATGTGTTGCCATCAATGCCAAAGGGGGAGATTGTTGGATGTTTTGGTTATGTTGTTGATATGTGGTTGTCATTGATGTCAACACTATTGGCATTAATGCCTTAGAAGTTGTATATGTCAAGGATATTGAGAAAATTGTAATAAAATAAGTTGCAGGTTATCAGTTGTGAAGTGAAGTTCAGTTTGTTGGTGATTTTAGTATGTTGATGATCATAGGTTGTGGATTAAAGGGTGTCTTTTTGATTATATCTAGTTTATCCACATTAAGTTTCAAAGATCCGTGTGAAGATTTGTTTGTGTTATGAAGATTTGTATTTTGATAGTTTTTTTGTTGCTTCAATTGATGTTCCTAAATGAAGGTGATGAGATTTTAGTAAGTTCAGTTGCTGCAGATGCTTCTCTAGTGTTTCATGATGTTTGTGGATGTTTCTAGATTGCACTCTATCTATGTTGCATTCCCGCATCGATCATTGTGCTCGCAATTCAATATTTTCTCTTGCGTGTTTGTGTTTTTCATATTCTTGGCCGAGAGGGTGTTGTAGCATGTTGTGGATCTTCGTGGGATAATTTTTGAAGGTGGTTCATGTTTGAGAATTTTATTTTCGGTCTTCACTATGTTGTGGCTGACCTTGGTTGATTCGCATTAGTAATCTTTAATGTTTTGGGTTGACATGTAGTGATGTAATTTCTTGTTGTGGATATATATAAGTGATTGTTTATACCATTTGAATGTATGGTGTGCGTGAATAATGTTCTAAATCTTTCGAAGGTAGAGCAGAGTGTGAAGAAGACCGAAGAATTCTTCATGTGCTTTAAAACTAGAACTATAATCAGGCATTAGCAGATGTTATTTTCTCAGTTCAAATTCCTGTGGATGTAATCCAAATCTTTTGTAAGATAGTGAGTCTTCCTTTTGTAATTGAGTGATGAACTCTAGGCAGTGCATATGAATGTATGTGCATTTCCCATTCATATTTCTTTATAATTTTAACAAGGTATAATCTTGTGGACTGATCTCCACCATGGTTTTTCCCTTAAGAGGGTTTCCACGTAAAAAAATCTTGGTGTTATGTGTGTTTCTGATGTGTTGTTGATTTATGCTTTCATGGTTATTGATCAGATCTGAGAATAAGGTTAATAAGTTGAATAAGTTTTAAATTCCATGACAACTAATTCACCCCACCCTCTAAGTTGTTTTCCCTTGTGTTTCCAACACTGCCTTTATCTCTTTCCACTATGGAAGTGTTTGGAACTTTCCTATTTGGTAATTGCATGTGTGAGATGCATATGTTTCATTGAGGCTGACTTGGAGATTTTTTTCAAGTTGTGGATGGTATATAAGCAAGGTGAATTGTTGGAGATGTAGTACAAGTGTGTGAAGATGCAAATGTGATCAATTGGAATGATCTAAGTGTGAACTTTAACGATTAAGGCCACTAGTAGTGAGCAAAATGTGTCTACATTTCAAAGTGCTAGAAGTTGATGGAGGAAGTGAGATGAAGGTTGTGGATGGTTTAGAGTTGTTGTGGTGGTTCCTCATGTTTCTTTGTGATAGTGTATCTCTTTGTAATAGTCTTATTCTACCTTCTTTCTATCTGGGCAGTGAGCCCTTGGTAGTGAGCCCTTCTTTCTTTTCTTCTAGATAGTGAGTCCTTTGGGAAGTGAGCCCTCCAATAGTGAGCCTATTGTATTTGGTGTTGCTATTCATATATATTGTGAGCTAATCCTCATTGTTATTTTTCCCTTCTTAGGTTTTCCATATAAATATGGTATTCTATTGTATATGTGTTGTTTTTTCATTCATGTTGATTCTGATTAAGGGTTTGATTTTTTAATGCACAACTAATTCACCCCCACTCTCAGTTGTCCTATGTGTCTAATAATCATAACATCATCCATTCTAATATCCCTCTTAATCCACAAATCTCCCTTTGTCACCCGATGTGGTATCAAAAAGGGGCTCATATTTCTCCTTAATTATTATCTCTTTAATGTGACTTGGCATTGAGAAAAAATCCCAATACACCCAATTTTAGTACTTTAAGGCTTCGTTGGTAGTTGCATCAACAACTCAATTCCCTTCCCAATAAAAATGTTGGATTTTAGACTGAAGGAAGCTTTGTAAAATTCTTCTGCTATTGTCCAACACATCTCTTATTTCCTATGAAATAATAAATTTTCCATTCAAATTATCAATAATTAATTTAGAATCACCTTCTATGAAAAATTTAGTAAAACCAAGACCCGTCATTCTTTTTAACCCACACCATATAGTCATGGCTTTTGCAACATTATTGGAGCAAAATCCAATATGTTTAGGATAACCTCAATTATCTTACCTTGATCATTTCTTAACACCCCTTTCTCTAGCTAAACTAGGGTTCCCCTTCAAGCACCCATCAAAATTATATTTCACACATTCCTCCTCTGGTGGGGACCATATCATGTTTTTCTTGGTGAAATATCCTAATTAACTAGTTTAGATCTTATTTAATCTCCCAAATTTGTTAATTTTGATCTTTTTGTAAGAGGGCATCTGTTTAGAGAAAGCATAAACTCTCACAATGATGTTTTCCTATATCTAGTTCTTTATAGCCATGAACAACTCTTTACTGCTTCTTTTAAAATCCTTAAAGATCCTATTGTTTATTTTGTGCCCCCACCCCTATAGTGTTTATAGTGTTATGAGTAGTAATTGGTTTGTGTCTACCTTAACTCTTAATTAAGTCATATTGTCATTATTATATTGTTATTTAGTTAGTTAAGTTGGCCTAGGTAGTTATCTAAGTCAGCCTGGGTGATATCCTAGGCATAAATAGGTATATATAGGAGGTTGTGAGTTATTTCACGATCGTGTTGAGTATTGTGTTCTTATTGAAGACTATTGGAGGTATCCCCCTCGAAGTGGATTAGGAGGTTTCTCCCTCAAAGTTGCATATTATTATAAAGTATTTTCACCATATTTCAAATTATATTATTCTTGTGTAATTTATTCCATAACAAGTGGTATCAGAGCATGATCTTGGCACTATTGCGACAAGGAACTTTTTTCAATTTTGGAGGTCATTTTGTGAAACGCATATCTCCAATATTTTTGGAAAATTCTTGTCTAATTTTTAAAGGGTTTTTGAAGAAGATATTGGAGCAACTACAATCTAGATTTTAGAGGAATTGGAGCATAATTGAGTCATTTATTGCAGAATTAGCGTTTCTACCCAATTTATTTAGAAAGTGTATATCATTTAAATATTTTTGAATTTTGGTGGCCTTTTGAATAACTAGTAGAGGATCCTACAATCCAATTTTTAGATAATTTGAAGCAGAAATAAGTGATTTATTCTAAAATTATGGTTTCTAATACATTCGCTCTCAAGACTATAGATCATCTATTTTTTGGGATATTTTGTAGGAAAGTGCAAGCTAGGCATTGGTAAGTTACAAAAAAAAAATTAGACTATTTTGAATTCATTTGTGTGATTTATTGTAAATTTATCTTTTTAGAACTTATTACAACAAAAAGTGGCCACAAAAAGAAGAAAAAAAAAACAAGAACAAGAATAGAACAAGAAAAAGAGTAAGAGAAAGAAAAAGAGAAAGAAAAAGAGAAAGAAAAGGAGTAAGAACAAGAGCAAGAGTAAGAGGAAGAGAAACAAAAAGAGAAAGAACAAGAACAAGAAAAAGTGCAAGAGAAAAAGAAGAAACAAGAAGAAGCAGTAGAAGAAGAAGCATAAGTAGAAAAGGAGATGAAAAGAAGAAGAAGAAAAAAGTTAGCATTGAGGACAATACTTTTGTAAAGAGGAAGGCAATGTTATGCCCTTACCCCTATAGTGTGTATAGTGTTATGAGTATTCAACTTGTTGCTACCTTAACTCTTAATTAGTTATATTATCATTATTATATTGTTATTTATTTAGTTAGGTCATCCTAGGGCTTATATAGGGCTATCTAAGTCATCTTGGGTGATATCCTAGGCATAAATAGATATATATAGAAGGTTGGGATTCTTATTTCATGATCATGTTGATTTTCGTGTTCTTATTGAAGATTATTGGAGGTATCCTCTTTGAAGTGGCCTATTATTATCAAGTATTTATAGCATATTTTAGATTATATTATTCTTTTGCAAGTTATTCCATAATAGTTTCTCTCCTTCCATAACCCCCACACAATGAAAGAAGGAACTTGTATCCAAAGAACCACTATAATATTGTCAAAAAAAGGACAACCTTGCAAACTTTCAACAAACTACTTAATAGAGGAAGGAAAGACCCAATCAAGCAACAAGAAAGGAAGAAAATAGGACCAAACCTCTTTGGAATAAGGAAAATGAAAAAATAGATGCACAAAACTTTCCAAGTTTTCATAACAAAGATAACATCAATTAAAAATTTGAAAACCTCATTTGTTTAGTTTATTAATAGTAAGAATATTCCCATGAACAACAACCCACTAGAAACTGTTCACTTTAGAATTCAAATTTTTTATCCAAACATGTTTCCAATGAAATTCACTTGGAGGGATCAAAGGCTTTTCTAGACAAACATAAGTAGATTTCAGCGAAAGACATCCTAAAGAAATCTTAATTCATATACATTCATCATCTTTATCATTTGAGAAAAAACATAGTCACCTATATATTATTTTAAAGTTTGTAAAGTAGCATCCCAATTTTATTGTCTTCCCCCTTTAAATAATTTGTCTCCTCTTAATTTTTCTTCAAAATTTTTCCATTTAGGCTCCATTCCTTCCCAATTAATATAACCCTGAATTTTTTTACCATTAATTTTGATTAGCCTTTCTTTTAATTGAGCGGAAAGTGGAGGGCCATTAAACCAAAATTCATTCAAAAAAATTGTATTACTTCCATTCCCAATTCTTTTTCTAACACCAAGACGTAACACACTTCTGGTTTTCAAAATGTTGTTAAAACAAAAGCCCTAAGGAAGATCAAGGGCACAAAGGAAATTTCCTTGATCCATGTTTCTTAAATATTTGGCCCTTAAGATTTTGACCCAGTCCTTAAAACCTTCAAGAAGGTTCCAACCCATTTTTGCAATAAGATATTTATTGAAAAGGTTTAATATTCTTATACCAACGCTTCCATCCTATTTAGGAGCACACACTTTTCTCCATCCCACCAAATCAATTCTATTACACTCTTCTGTCCTAGTCCATAAAAAATATCCTTTTGATTTGTTTAATCTTATCAACAATAAAGGTAGGGATTTTAAAAAGAGACAAATAATAGACAAGAATGTTCTATAAATAAGCTTTAAGCAATTGTAATTCCCCAACTCGACTAAGAAGTTTACCCTTCCACCTCTCCAACTTATTTTGAACTCTTTCTATAATGTAATTCCAATAATTTTTGTTAGGTTTCTTAGAAATTAAAGGAAGACCCAAGTAGGTAGCTAGAAGAACAACATCTTGAAAACTAAGAATACTCTTAACCCTTTCTTTCACAATTTGATATGAATTAAAGAAATAAATTTTTCTTTTGTTATAATTTATATGCTGCCCAAAATCCTTAGCATAATCATTCAAAATTGATTTCTAGTGGACATCTTCAATAATAGAGGCTTCCCCAAAAAGGATAGTATCATCAACAAAATATTGGTGAGAAGCATGAGGAAGAAGCCTTAAACCCTTTCAACCATCTCTTATCCAAAAAAATTTGAATTTTTTTCCCAAGGACTTTAGCCACTAAAATAAATAGGTAGGGAGAGGGAGGATCTCCTTGTCTTAAGCCACGACCATAAGAAAGATACCCTTTGGGAACCCCATTAACTAGGATTGATCACTTAGGAGTATCAACACAAGATGCAATTATCTTAATAAATCTTCCTTTAAAACCATATTTATCAAGCACAACAATGAGGAAGGGTCAAGAAACTATGTCATATGCTTTGGATATATCTAATTTCCTTTAAAAATTTCTTTTGTTATAATTTATATGCTACCCAAAAGCCTTACCATAATCATTCAAAATTAATTTCTACTAGTCATCTTCAATAATATAGGCTTCCCCAAAAAGGATAGTATCATCAAAAAACTATTGGTGAGAAGCATGAGGAAGAGAGGAAGAAGCCTTAAACCCTTTCAACCATCTCTTATCCAAAAACTTTGAATAGTTTTCCCAAGGACTTTAGCCACTAAAATAAATAGGTAGGGAGAGAGAGGATCTCCTTGTCTTAAGCCATGACCATAAGAAAAATACCCTTTGGGAACCCCATTAATTATGATTGAGCACTTAGAATTAGTAATACAAGATGCAATTATCTTAATAAATCTTCCTTTAAAACTATACTTCTCAAGCACAACAATTAGAAATGGTCAAGAAGCTATGCCATACTCTTTGGAGATATCTAATTTCAAATCCATCCCAAGTTCCTTACTAAGCTTCATAGAATGAAATTATTCGTGAGTAGATATAGCATTATCCAAAATGTGTCTCCCTTTAACAAAACCTTTTTGATTCTCAGCTATCATTTTATTAAGAACAAATTTCAATCTATTAACTATAATCTTAGAAAATATTTTGTCATATTACATAAACTTATAGATCTAAAATCTTGCATTGAGAGACATCTTCCTTATTAGGAATAAAAGTAATGAAAGTAGAATTAATTTGGTTTAGAAGTCTACCAAATCAAAAGAAGTCTTGAGTAGCATTTAAGAGATCAAGGGAGACAACATCCCAAAAATCCTAAAAGAAAGCAAGGGAAAACCATTTGGCCCTTGGGCTTTAAAAGCACCAAATGAGAAAACAATAGATTTAACTTCCTAAATAGAAACAAATTTGGAAAACTCTTTAAGATCTTGATCAGTAATAACTTGGGGAATGACTTGAAGAATATCATCAAACTCTAAAGAGAAAGCGGTAGAATCCTTCAAGAAATTAGTAAAGAAAGAGATAACATCATCTGCAATATCGTCCTCACCAAGAAGAATAGTGCCATAATCTTTAACTAGGTATCTTATTCTATTTCTACTCTTATGCTTCATAGTAGACTGATAGAAAAACTTTGTATTTCTGTCTCCTTCAGTTAACCATTGGATTTGAGATTTTTGTTTGTAGAAATTTTTCTCTTGCTCAGTAACTTTAAACCATTGAGCCCTAAGATCCCTTTCCTTATTACATGTGGTCTCTTCAAAATTTCCTTCCACCATCTTATTTTTAATATCTTTGAGATTATCCACAATGGTCTTCTTAGTCAAAAAAATATTACCAAAAGAGAACTTATTCTAGCCTTTGACCTTTTCTTTAGCACTTTTTAATTTATGAGCCAAATATTACATAGGGATTTCAAAATAGGGATCCCTGCACCAATTTCCAACAATTTATTTAAAACATGGATGATGAGTCCACATAATCTCATATATGAAAGGAAACAAACCCTTAATAGAAAAATCTTCCTGACAAAGAAAAAGAGCATTATGATCTGAACTAGTTCTAGGAAGAGAAAATAAAGTGATACTAGGTAAAATATTCCAATTAGAGGAAATTAGAAATTGATCGAGCTTTACTTGAATAAGGTGATTACTCTACCTTCTATTTGACTAGGTGAACATTGATCCTTGTAAAGAAACATCTATAAGACCAACTGAAGGTTGAAGGCTAGCAAAATCCATCACATTGTCGAAAAAATATTCCAAACCTCCAAGATTTTTAGATGGAAACAACAAAGAATTAAAATCACCACCGAGCATCCAAAAGTCCCCATGACATCCAATAATTTTATTTTTTGAAGTATCCCACAAGATAGCTCTATCAAGTCTAGAATTAAGAGGATATATATTGATCAAGTTCCACTTTCCAAAGGTAATCAAATCTTCCATTAAAACCATCAAGCTATTTCTATAGGAAAACCTTTAGACCCCTTAAATCTAGAGAAATTCCATAAGGTAGAAATACCCCCAGAAGAACCTTCAACATACTAACAAACTAATTCACACTAGGCCAGATGTTCTTGACAATCTTAGCAAAAGTATCCTCCTTCATTTTAGTTTCTTGAATCAGCAAAATGTCCACATTATAATCTACCAAGAAAGTCTTTAGAAAATGTTTATAAGGTTTGTTTAGGCCCCTAATATTCTAAGAAATTAACTTCATGATGAAAACACAACACAAAGAACAACACCACCTTGGTACTGTGAAGAGGAGGAGTCTCCTCCCGCATTACTTCTTATTCTTTGGCCCTAAAAGATTATCAAGGGTTTTTTCTCTCCCCATTGAAACATCTCTGACATTATCTCTATTCCTAGAATCCCTTTGTGAAGGTCTACCAACTTTAGTTTCTCCCCGAACATTAGGATTTTTCTTCCTTTTTGATTTACTATTAGCCTATATCCATTCTTTTACTACCACACTCTGATTAGTAGAAGAGCTAAACCCCATCAGGGCCATGGAATCCTTCATATTTTTACCTTCATTCTGTTTGGAATTCAATAGGTGAACACCACCATTCATCTTCTTCCCAAGAATGGAAATAAGAGATAAGGATTCTTCTCCTTGACCCATCTACAAAATGATTTCTCCTTCCTCAATAATCTCTTTCTTTTCATTAGTGAGGTGATTTTTTTCCCTTTAGGATCTTTCCTTATTTCAAATCCTACAATATTATCCACTTTTGATTCCTTTTCACTACACTAAAAATATTCTTCTTTAGCATTTCTATTCTCTCCTTGGTTCTCAATTTGAACCTTTTGTTTTGGGACTTCAGGAGAGGTAGCAACTACACCATCCCCATCATTAATAACCTTAATAACTATCATATGTCTATTAGGAATCTATTTTTTATTAGATAAGCCTCCACGATTAATACTTATTTGAAGATTATGAGAGTCAACCAAAGAGGTTGCTTCATTGTTAGGCTCAAAATCCTCAATTTTATTTGAATCCAACTCCTTATTTTTATTATCAAAAACTTGACTTAAGAAAGTTCTCTTGAAATGAACAAACTTCCTATAGATCATTTGCATATTCTATGGTTTGAATCTACTTTTCATATTTTGACTTCAAGGCGATAGAAGTAGGAAGAACAAAGTTCACCACCACATTCACACAAATCCTAGCAAATACCAAATGGGACTTTTGTTGTGTAACTTTTTCCATAGCCAACATATGACCAAAAATGTTAGCTATTCCTTGGAATATACCATAGTTCCAAAATTCTAAAGGAAGCCCTGGAAGGCAAGTCAAGGTAGGAGCAACCATACCTAGATCCATCGAGGGATCAAACCATAGCTTCCATTTACAAAGAGACATAAAATTCCTAAACCCATTATCAAAACCCCAAGGTTCCCCTATGAGAACCTTAATCAAATCCTCTTTCATCTCAAAACTAAAAAGGAAGAGACCCTTAGCCATCACACTTATGCTTACACCTCATTTTAATTTCCAAACAGAATCAACCTTGATTCTCACTTGATCAATATTCAGATAGAACACAAGAAACTAGCCAACCAAAGAGAGCTTAAGATCAACAATCACTTCATTCATTAGTGCCTTTGTAACTTCCACTTCTATCCCATCCATCAAACAAGAGACTTTCACATCATTCAACTTAGCCATACTAAGTGAGTTGCCACCAACCAATTTATCCACATAAGAGACCAGATCTTCTTCTAAGAAGAAGTAATCCAAGGCATAAGCTAGAGACATAGGGGTCTTCCCAGGATATAGTTAATAATTCCAATAGAAGTAGATGTAGCATTCCCATAAACAAAACTAGCTTTGGGAACCACAATTTTGGATGGGGAAGCCCACTAAGTTCCCCCACTAGACAAACCCATCAAACAAACCCACAAGAATCTTCAAAAAAATTAAAATGTAAAGAGTGTGCTTACCTCACCCTATTATTTAACATCAACATTGTTTCTGATTATAGGAAAAACCGGTTTTGAAGGGGCCCAAAACCATTTACAAGATAAACCACTACTTCATCATATAATCAAAAGAAAAACAAGAAGCCAAAAACCAGCACACAATCAGCCAAAAAAATGCACAAAAGATAGAAACAAACTAGAGATTATTGAGAATTTCTGCCACTTCAAGATCACTATCAATAATTTGATTATGGAAATTCATGACTTCCATCACTTCATCAATAGGAATACCATCATTTGCATTAAGTTTTGTCTTATTATGGGTTCTAGTAGAAGGCCCCGTATCACTAGTCATCTTTTGCTGCACACCACCATCAACAACCATGTCTTTCACACCAAAACTATCCCCCAACCACTTCTTATCCTTCTTATTTAGTAGACACAAGCCCTCAGCCTCATTGCACATAACATTTTTAGTAACCTCCAAAACCATCAAGGGCAACAAACTTTTGTTCATAGAAATTCTTCATCTTGAGCATTTCATCAGCCACCTTTTTGAGTGTCAAATAATTGATTAACCTTGAGTTGCACCTTATTGACTTGATCCTACATATTAGATCCCTTAGAAGAAGAGGGCTCATCAGCGTTATTTCTCATGGCTCTAACCTGTACATTAGCGGAGTTCATCTCATGGAAAACCCACTTGAAAATCTTAAACAAGGAAAGAGAGCTCTCTTTCACTAAACCAAGATAATCAGGCATAATCTCCCTCCTAAAGTTAAAACCATCCTTGTCCAAAGTGTAATCTTCTTGGGAATACTAATAGTAGAATCATTCTTCATGGTGTCCTTCCCTTTCTGAACAGAGACCTCAATACATTTATCCAAGTTCTGCTCCAACAGTTGGTTCTCAACATCGAAAAAAAATTCAACATTATCTTGTGGCTCGTCCCTTCCCAAATCCATAGGAGACTTTCTCCACTTTGACCCCTCTTTATTCTATACATTGGAAACAAGGGAGACCCCCAACTGACCCTTGTTATTCTAATCCTTCTTGCTTAGATTCTCCATAGTAGGCCCCTTCATCTTTTTGCCACCCAACCCCAAATTCTCCATAGCAGACCCCTTCATCTTTTTGCTACCCAACCCCTTCACAGGTTTAGATTTTTGGCATGACCAACCCACCTCAACCTCATCTCCCATTTCAAACTCATCATCCTTAGAGGAGGTTGGGGTTTGATTCTTTTTTCTTTTCTTACCTTCAACCTTCAGCTTTTTTCCAGCCGACTCCTTCACAGGTTTAGACTTTTGGAAGAACCGCACAATCTCTTCCTCATCACCAATAACATACTAATCCTCCCTAGAGGAAATAGGGGATTTATTCTTCTTTATTTTCATACCTTTAGAGATGGAAAGAGATTCTGAATCACCTTCCAAAGAAGCATTAGACCCAAGGGAGTAGTTTTCATCCTTAAAATCATCCTTCGATCCCGTCACATACTCAAGATTCTTCTTATTTTTCCTAACATTGGAAATGTCGGGATGAGCAGGGAGGGTAAATGCTTTAACATACTTAGAAATCAACAAAATTAAACCTTCATGGAGGATAGGGTTTTTGGGATTGCATCTATGATCCCTTATACCATTTTCTAGAGAGACCAGTAAATAGAAAGGGAACAACATCTTCTTATGCCTAAAGTGGTTAAGCAAAACAAAACGATATCCAAAAATAACAAAAAAGTGGCCATCGAGGGTAAAATACCTCATGATCTCCTAAGCAACATCTCTCCAAATTTCCTTGAGAGAAGAATGTAAACAGCCACCACATTTTTCCCTTTCCAGCTTCCTCCTCTCATCATCTTTGAAGAAAGCATTCACTGTCAGACTAGACTCATTCTTGTCTCTATAGAATTTTTTTCCCTTCTATTGATAAGCTTGTGATTTCAGCAATAAGTTCCTCAGTGATATTAAACTCCTTTCCTCTAATTTCTAGCACGCAATTATGCTAGCCCTCAAGAAATTCCTACAAAGTCTTTACATTGAACCCATGCAATTTTTCCATATACAGGGTGACTCCCTCGATCTCCAACAATTCTCACACCTTCTTGTTAGCCTTCACTGCATCACAAGATTTGGGCTTAGTTCTATTTTGGATACCCCCCATTACAAAAAGCACACACCTCAATAGACGGAAGAACTTGCAGAGGAGTAGAAGAAATATAGAGAACTTGCAAAGAATAAAAGGAAACCTTGAGAAAACAAAGGCTCTCCTAATACCCACAGTCCATGTGGATTGGACAAGATGGTAGAGATGAATAATGAGAAAAGGAAGCCCAGTCAATTGAGCTGCCATACCATCAAAAATCCACTTGGCCTTTCCTCTTTGCAAATTACACCTCAAAAATAGCTACCATGTCAGGAGCATGTGACAATACACCATCATTAAAAGACCACTCCTCTCAGCACCTTTGAGAATCATAATGAATTATTAAGTGAGCCTCCAGGGGAATAAGGTCGTTTTCTCCCAATTCAAAAGAATCATTCACCCCAAACTGATGAAAAATCAGCCAACCTATTCCCTCTCTATACACTTGTGAAATGTGACATTGATCAAAGGAGTCCAAAATATTTAAGGTATCATTAATGATAGCCTCCACCGTCCATGAAGGATGCGACAACTTCCTAAGGTTATTAATGGTGTTGAGGGAATCAACCTTGAGCCACACCTTATCAAACCATTTAGTTTGAGCTAACTTCAAACCATGATAGGTTGCAGAACATCAACATTGTTAATTTGATTTTTGAATAGTAAGATAATCAACATCCATGATCAATAACAATATTTTTATTGTGTGATAATAATTTTTTATTGAATTTTTGAATAGTAAGATAATCAACATCCATGATCAATTAAGTAAATTCTTGTTAAGCCATCCTCCCACATTTTAGTGTATATCAAAATGTCATAAAAAAGACCGGTATAAATTTCCACAATTGCTTATTAAATATATGATTCATACATGATTGAAAAGTTGCGGGTGCATTAGTAAGACCGAAAGACATAACTAGAAATTCATAGTGTCTGTAGTGGTACCTAAATGTTGTCTTATGTACATCCTCCACATGGACTCTAATCTGGTGGTACCCTAAATGAAGATCAATCTTCGAGAAATAAACTACCCCATGAATCTCGTCCAACATTTCATCTATCTTGGGCATTGAGTACTTATTTTTTATGGTCCTTTTCTTTAAATCATGATAGTCAATGCACATCCTCAACACATTATCCTTTTTATTCACTAAGACCATTGAAGATACAAAGGAACTATATCTTCGTCTAATATGTCTCATATCTAATAACTCCCATTTTTTTTTTCAATCTCTTCCTTGAATATCTTGGGATGAAAATATGGAGTGGTGATTATGGGTTAGGAACCCTCCTCCAAATTAATTACATTCTCAAACCAATGATCTAGAAGTATACCTAAAGGAACATCACCAAATAGAACACTATGTTTATCTAGGATGGGTTGGACAACCACATGATGATGCATGTCGTCACTGGAAGAAGACTTGGAAGATACTAAATATTGGACTGCCCATGCAACCTCACTATGCCTGAATAAAGTCGCCATCCTCTTTCATATCACTATCTTTGGCACACCATTCATCAAATCCCTCAACACCACTGGCCTGCCATTTGCTATAAATTTCAATTCTATTTTATGAAGTCCTGACTATATCTACCCAATGAATATAACCACTACACCCCTAGAACAACATTTGTATCTCCGATCCCAACCACATAGAAGTTGTTTGTCGTTGTGTAATCCCCCATTTGGATGCTCAATTGAGAAACCTTCTTAGTATAGGTCATCTTGAACCCATCTGCTACCATGACACTGAAACTTGGGAAGTCCTCCACCGGCTGTACTCCCCTCTTAACCACCAATACCTTGTCAATAAAATTATGAATCTTTCTACTCTCCACTAAACAAGTGACCTATTATCCTTTTTGGACACCTCTAGCTCTAAAATGATGGTACTTCAGTACCCCTGATAGTGTAGCTATGGTTCTATTTGTCGCATCCCTTGAACCTCCCTCAATATATTCCAACTACTCAACATCCCAGTCACTCTTCAAATTAGTATCAATCACCTCATCATCAATGTTTGAAGTGACCTCTATATAATGAGCTTTGCATTTCCCAAGGCACTTGTGACCGGGCTCCCATGGTTCCTTGCAAGAAAAACATAGTTTCTTCCTATGTATCTCATTTCTTGACTCAAAATCCAATCTAGGTGGAGTGGTCTTAGGCTAATTGAAGGTTTTCTTAAATGGTTTGCTGCTCTTGAAACTTTTCTTTTGAGATTACTGATTAGGATGTGTAGTTTCAAGATCAAGTGCCATTTTGAATGGAATCTTGGAGATTATTAGGCTTAAAATCCTTCACCAAACCCCTTAAATAATGATGCAAACCTTCAGTGAATAGCATTATAGCCCTCTTTTTTGACATAACTGGTACTATAACAACCTGTAGTGTAGAAAAATGTACACCTTTACATTTTCACTCTATGTTTGGGTCCCTTAATTTAATTGGACTTAATTAAACCTCTAATTGACCCAATTATGCATTTAAAATCCTAATTAATCCTATTTTCCGAAAGGGGAAACTATATTGAACAATTGCAAATATTAATTAAATTGCCTTGGAAGTTGAGTGTCTTGGATTTAAGTCCTAGGATCCATTCGCCCAAGGTCTTCCTTAAGTTGAGGATCTCAATTTTTAATATGTTTTTGGAAGAATTTTTATGTTTCAAATTCAAATTACAATTTTCATCCTTTGATGTTTAATTATTGAGAAATTAGAAAATTACCTATAAATACGAGGTTATTTTATCAATTCAATATCTAGAATTTTATGAAAGCATTCATAAAGAAAAGATTATTGTCAAAGGTGTTCAAGAGTAGATTTATTAGTCTTCTACATCAACATTCAAGATCTCAAGCATTATGTCAAAGTTATTTACATCTATGCATTTTTTTGGAGCTAGCATTGTGATGTAGGTTTCAATTTTTCAAGCATTAAGATCAACATCCAATCAAGCCATTTCATGCAAGATCAAGACCTTGGAGAGATGTGCTATACTTCAGTCCTCTAAGGATCTCCATTCAAGGGTTTGCTGAGTTGCAACATAGCATTGTTCATTCATCATTTCTTCCATTCATATTTCATTTCATTTCAAGTTTTAATTACCAAAACAGGTTTTGACCAAGGTAAACCCCTATTCACCAAAAACATACAATTTTTACCTCTCTTTATGTGTGTAGATTTGTAGGTGAAGAAGGACTGAAGATTGATCAAAAGTCCAATTTTACAAAGTGGTCAAAGTTGCCATTAAGGTTGTCAAGACACGAAATATTACTTGCAAAATTTATTTTTGACTTTCTAATAGTAAGATCTAGAGGAATCAGGAGTGCAGATCTAGGAGAAGAGGACAATGAAATCAGATTTTGGATCCCTGTAGCAGGACCCATTTGCCCTAGGGTGAATCTGTCACAGGAGGACACTCAGCAACAACTTCTTGTGATAGGTGCACTATGTCTTACCCCTCTCAGATCAGTAGGAAGTCTGTTGTTTCTAATTGTTTTATGCTTTAAATTGATGATTCAAGTTTAACATTGCATAATTGAGTTCATTTACTATTTTTATTGTTTCTCCCCAAAGTGTTGTTCAAGTACATTTTACCTCGTCTTGTCATAAATAAATTTGCAATATCTCCAATTGGGTTGACTCACCTAGGGTTGAAAGTCAATCATACCATTGGGGGATCTCATTTCCAAATGGAATAAGGAAGATAGGTGCATCACATATTCAATCACCCCATTTCAATATAGAAGCCCTATTTTTCTACATTTCACAACCACCTTCTAAAATTCATTGAATTAACTATTAACATCCCCATGTTATCTAATCATAGCCAACTCCCTAAAATACACTTCCACATCTTTCCTATCAAATGTAGCAATCAATTTGTTGCTAAATTCTTCATAGGACTAAATTAAAGCATGGTTTTGTGTCACCAAACCTAGGTTCCACCAATCATAAGTTGGACCCTCAAGGTGAAGAGTTGTAAACTTAATTTCTTTTTTTTATTGGTATAGGTTTAAGATTCAAAAATGTGTCCAACTTGTGAATCCAAGCATGTGTTGTGCTTTTCCCACTACCACTAAAGTTAGGAAGAGTTAGTTTATCCAATGCATGCTAGTATTCCCTATGCAAACCTCAAGGTATTTTCTCTTGTTGTGTTCTCCTCCTATCCTTACATTGATTCATGTACTAGTTCAAAGTTATTTTATTTCTAATGGAATTTGGAAGGGTGTGATACTCATCATAAACTACCATCACTCTATCCACCAATGGTTGTTCCTCTTCCTATGGGACCTCTTCTTCCTCCTCCCTGCCAGGTGTGAACATAGGCCGAAAAGGTCTTTGTGACCCACTTGTACTAGCATCTTATGGGTTATCATTTATTGCATTGCTACCTTCACCTATAATAGTCCTATTCACCCTTAATGAATTCATGTCTTGGGACATCTAACCAATGATTGTGATTAACTATTGTTGGGTTTACATAAATAGTTGCATCATCTACTACTACCCCCTACCAAAATCATTCAAAATATTTTGAACACTATCATTATTTCCTCCATCCGTTCCTCGAGGATTCTCACTTCCTGAACCCACCATTTCTCCACTACTTTGTATAGCTTTGAGTGGTTGTATTGTTGCTAGGGTAGTTGAGAAATTATCCTTCTCTGAATAAGGTTCTTCCAAATGAAATTGTTTACATTTTTATTCTCTTTGAACATAACGTTTGACCCTATCACTCATGTACATAACCCTCCAGGTTGGCAAGATTTTGGATCTGATACCATTGTAAGAGCCCTTCCCAAATTTTTACAACTTTCTCACAATTCACCAAGCTATCATTTTTCATACAATTTGTATATGATTGATTTGTTTGTTATTAGAAACACTTGAAAAATTCATACAATTCTTCCAATTAGAACTCCCATACAAGAGATTTCCCTTTAACATTCACAAGTATTGAACAATATAACAATAGATTTTTTCCTTTAATCATTAATTCATAAGATTAAAATTTATATAATTCAAATGATATAGTGGCTGCAATAGATATAAAACATTTATGCTATATTAAGATTTGATTGGAAACTATTGTTAATAATTTTTGACCTTTCAAGGCTCCTTGGTCAATGGAATTTTCTTCAGCTATTGATCAAAATCCTTCCTACTATGAATGGTGCCCCTATTTGGAATATGTTGCTCACTCCAAATATTACAATTAAGGACAAATGACAATGATTCCCTTCCTTACATCTACATTGGACAATATTGAACCTTTAGGTGTTCCACTAGAAAGTCAATCCAGATAGGATCCCACAAGGTTTTGACTTGTTAGAATGTATTAAAAAAATAGTAGGAATGACATTCCATGATATAGCTCATCCTCATATATTATATGGTGTGATGCCTATATTCCACAACCCCCACGACACTTGCAAGAAAAGGGTTATGTGTATGTTGTAATATTGAAAGGTATACGGTTCTTGGGAGGTGTACACAATTTCCATGGAGAATTAAATTTAAAACATGCTGCCACCTTAGACAACACTCAATGACCTTATAAATAATCATTGTTCTTGGAGAAGTGGCTTATAAACCCATCAATCCATTTAAAGTTAAATGATAATGCAATGTCTCCTTCTCAATGATGACTCCAGGAGGACTTATTAGCCTATTTAATTCATGTAGGCCATAGTCGAGTTAAGGGAATTAGTTTATTTCATTATTTAATGTTTCCTAGCATGAAAAGGTACTTTTATAAGGTAATGCTAAATTAAAAGGTATTGTGTCTTATCCCTCTCATAACTGTCGAAAGTCTATTGTTTCTTATTTTTTTATGCTTTAAATTAATGATTCAATTTTCACATTGCATAATTGATTTCATTTACTATTTTTAGTTTTTCTCCCTAAAGTGTTGTTCAAGTAGATTTTATCCCATCTTGTCATAAGGAAATTTGCAATATCTCCAATTGGGTTGACTCACCTAGGGTTGAAAGTCAATCCTACCATTGGGGGATCTCATTTCCAAATGGAATAAGGAAGATAGGTGAATCACATATTCAATCACCACATTTCAATATAAAAGCCCTATTTTTCTACATTTCACAACCACCATCTGAAATTCATTGATTTAACTATTAAAATCCCCATGTTGTTTAATCATAGACAACTCCTTGAAATACACTTCCACATCCTTCCTATTGATCAATCTAGCAATCAATTTGTTGCTAAATTTTTCATAGGACTAAATGAAAACATGGTTTTGTTTCACCAAACCCAGGTGCCACCAATCATAAGCTGGACCCTCAAGGTGAAGAGTTGCTAACTTAATTGATTTTTTTTTTTGGTATAGGCTTAATATTTATAAATGTGTCCAACTTGTGAATCCAAGCATGTGTTGTGATTTTCCCACTTCCAGTGAAGATAGGAAGAGTGATTTTATCCAAGGCCTGGTATTCCCTATGCAAACATCAAGGTATTTTCTCTTGTTGTGTTCTCCTCCTATACTTATGTCGATTCATGTACTAGTTCAAAGATGCCATTTGGAAGGGTGTGATACTCATCATAAACTACCATTACTCTATCCACCAATGGTTGTTCCTCTTCCTATGGGACCTCTTCTTCCTCCTCCCTAGGTGTGAACATAGGTTCAAAAGGTCTATGTGACCCACTTGTACTAGCACCTTGAGGGTTATCATTTATTGCATTGCTACCTTCACCTATAATAGTCCTATTCAACCTTAGTGAATTCATCTCTTGGGACATCTGACCAATGACTGTGATTAACTATTGTTGGGCTTACATAAACAGTTGCATCTACTACTACCCCATATCCAAATCATTTAAAATATTTTGAACACTGTCATTATTTCCTCCATCCATTCCTTAAGGATTCTCACTTCCCAAACCCATCATTTCCCCATTGCTTTGTAGAAGTTTGAGTGGATGTCTTGTTGCTAAGGTAGCTAAGAAAGTATCCACCTCTAAATAAGGTTCTACCAAATGAAATTTTCTACCTATTTATTCTATTTGAACATAACGTCTTTCCCTATCACTCGTGTACATAACCCTCCAGGCTGGCAAGATTTTGGACCTAATACCATTGTAAGAACCCTTCCCAATTTTTTTATAACTTTCCCTCAATTCACCAAGCTAGCATTTTGTCATACAATTTGCATATGATTGATTTGTTTGAATTATTATTAGAACCACTTGGAAAATTCATACAATTCTTCCAATCATAACTCCCATACAAGAGAGTTCCCTTTAACATTCACAAGTATTGAACAATATAACAATAGATTTGTTCCTTTAATCATTCATTCATAAGATTAAAATTTATATAATTCAAATGATATAGTGGTTGTAATAGATATAAAATATTTATGCTATATTAAGATTTGATTGGAAACTATTGTTAATAATTTTTTACCTTTCAAGGCTCCTTGGTTGATGGAATTTGCTTCAGCTATTGATTGAAATCCTTCCTACTATGAATGACACCACTATTTGGAATATGATACTCACTCCAAATATTACGATTAAGGTACAAAAAATAATGATTCCCTTCCTTACATCTATGTTGGCCAATATTGAACCTTTAGGTGTTTCATTGGAAAATCAGTCCACATAGGATTCCACAAGGTTTTGACTTGTTAGAATGTATCGAAGGAATATTAGGAATGGCATTCCATGATATAGCTCATCCTCATATATTATATGGTGTGATGCTTCTATTCCACAACCACTGCAACACTTGCAACAAAAATATTATGTGTATGTCACAATATTGAAAGGTATATGGTTCTTGGGAGATGTATGCAATTTTCTTAGAGAATTAAATTTAAAACATGATGCCACCTTGGAAAATGCTCAGTGACCTTATAAATAATTGTTTTTCTTGGAGAAGTGGCTAATAAACCCATCAATCCATTTAAAATTGAATGATAATGCAATGTCTCCTTCTCAATGATGACTCCATGTGGTCTTATTAGCCTATTTAATTCATGTAGGCTATAGTCAGGTTAAGGGAATTGGTTTATTTAATTATTTAATGTTTCCTAGTGGGAAAAGGTACTTTTCTACTTGGTAATGTTAAATAATTAAATTAAAAGGTTTTATAAAGTGACTTTGGGGAAATTTTTGAAAGGGAACTTTATAAAGTCACTTTTATTTTATTTTATGAGTGGGAAAAGTGTAAGTCATAAATAAAGTGGAAATTGAGCTCATTTGTAATATGCTTGCTTATTTTCTATAATTGATACTTTAAGGAGATTTTCAAAGTTCTTGGATTTTGGGAATGAAAACCCTAGGGCAACTAGTTTTGGTGTTGAGACTAATCCACTATAGTTGGTCATGTTGGAGAGATCATACAAGTCTTTCATGGAGCTCGATATTGGAAAATTTGTGAATCTCCTATGGAGACAAATTTGAGGGTTAGCGATTAATATCTTTGCTCAGTTTGGAGTCTTGAGGGTTTCATTTATGATGTTTGGTTTATGTTGGTTCAATCCTATTGTTGGTCGACTGAAATAGAGGGTTTTACATTACTATTGAATATATTAAAAAAATATGTGTCTGGGCATGAGGGTTGAAGAGGTATATTGTTGTATGTATATTATGGACTCACTATTGTAGATTGGGCGAGTGTAATGGGTCTCATATATTAAACTAGGAATTGGTTTTAAAGAGGCTTATTATTGCATACATCCCTAGCCATCTGAAATCTCATTTCCAAGGTAGGCGCTTGCATTTTCTAAAGTCATGGGTGTGAATAAGGGTTCATATTTCATTATATCATTATTTCTAATATCTTTTGTGAGAGGATGTGATGGTTGCTAGGTGTCGAATAGTGGTTGGGTGTGATTTCTAGAAGTAATAGGCTACCAATTTCAAATTCCTTCCTCTTTCCTTGGGTCATGGTTATTCCCAAGCACCATGGCATTACACAAGCGTATCACCTAGAAAAAAAGTTGTAATATATATCTTTTTGAAGGATATATGAGGCTTCTATTGAGGAATGCAATTATATGATACATCTAATGTGAAGTCAACTTCCAATTCTAGGTATTTATTGCTTGTTATCTCTACTCAAAATGTTATTTTAAAGGGATGCAAATCTATACATTTCTGTCATAAAAAAGTAGTATTCTACGGGTCAAAAAAATCATTAAATGTAACCCTTCTCATTTCAGTCACATAGTTTAAGTTTAGTATTGGCTATATGTAATGTCCCTGTGTGCGGGCGATGTGCCCCAATAGCCACATATTTGTTGGGTTTGCATAAGACCCTAGATTCTTTGGTGGTGGCATTGGTGGTGAAAGATCCTCCTTGGTTGCTAGCCTTAAGACCCTAGGTAGCCGCCCTCACTACTAGGTCAGTCTTTTGGTGTAGTGGTTGGGCCTAAGTGGTATCAGAGCCGAGGTCTTGAGGTAGAGAATCACAAAGCGTGGTGGGATGTAATGTCCTTGTGTGTGGGAGATGTGCCCCAATAGCCACGTGTCCATTGGGTTTGCGTAAAACCCTAGATTCTCCAGTGGTGGCCTCAGTGGTGAAAGATCCTCCCCGGTTGCGACCCTTAACACCCTGGGTAGCCGCCCTCACTACTAGGTTGGTCTTTTGGTGTAGTGGTTGGGCCTAAGTGCTATTAGAGCTAGGTTTCGATCTTGGGACCTATGGGTTATGGGCTCTAATACCAATGTAATATGTTGCCCTATTTGGTATACAATTTTTTTGATTTCTTCTCTCTAGGTGAACATGCATTTTTTCATACAGTTTGGTTGTGGAGTGAACTGAGGCTGTTTTCATACCAAATGGATATCAAAGACACAATATCTCATAATAATGCATATCTCAAATTGTTTTCCATCTAAATATCATCCATTACATACAAATAAGAAAGCATTAACAAATATTCAACAACTTTGATGCACAATGTTATACAGTCTATCTGCAATTAAAATATTAATAACTATCCACTACAAAATGTCTAACCTGGAAACAATGCACTAAGACAACTTCTCTTTAATAACAACTCCTCCTAAAAATAAACAGCTTCTAACCTACTACGCTTCAATCATAAGACTTGACTCAACACCAAATATAGTTAATCAATCCTATACAAGATCGATTCTTAACTAGAAACTCTCTGAAATCAAGAGTTGGGCTGAAGATTCATCTTTCGTAAACTGGAGCAGTTCAAGGATGAAGATAGCTTCTAGATGTATGCTCATGACTTCAGAAGTTTCATGTGACCATGATATTTGTGATTCATTCCAATTTATTGTTTATTCTTTTCAACATTACTCTCAGATGGTCCACCCCCTTCAATATAATCCACAACACCTCAAAGGCTTGGCGACATCCAGAATTATAAAACTCATTCAAAGCCTTCAAGACACTAGATGATAAACTTCAATTTGATGGAAATGTTACTAGCAATACATAATTACCACATCCTCAGAAAACATTCACAGTTTTTCAAATCTGATACGACTTCAAGAAGTAATATAATATACTTCCTTTTGTATTATTTGTCTTCCCAGTGGTGATGCTCCTTATTATTATTCCCCTGTCGCTAGTTATTGATGTGAGAAGCTTCCTATTAATGACATGACTCTCCTTTGGATTAGGAAGTAGCAATGGTTACAAGAATTAGGAAGTATCACACGTCTCCTTTTTTAATATTGACTCCTCTCAAGTCCTTTCTGATGGCTTTGAATTATATTCCATGATATCTTCTAAGGCACATCTAACATTTGAGGAGCACCCAATAAGAAATGACAGTGAGAATTGAGTTTTAAATAAATTCTTCAATCCTTCAAATATAACACCTGTTGACACTAAGTTGCCTGCTAGTAAGCTTGTCAATTTATTACATTCTTTGACTAGATTTTATGCCACGACAACCTTTGGAAAGGCGTTACTCTTAATATCTCTCTCAATGCTTCCAATTTTTCAAAGACACCAGTGGCTCCCAAGGACTCCCATGATATCCATAACTGTCTCTAGCGGCTCATCAGATGCAGCGCCAGACTTATCAATTCCATGATTTTTTCTCTTCAAATAAGGTGAAACTCTACAACAAAATTCTACAGGACCGTAACTTAATCTCCTATATCTCTTTTGCTAAAGTGGTGGTAGAATATAAATTGTTGCAGAAAATCAACCATCAATTTCTTGAATAGAGATAATGGAGTGGCTACCCTTAATTCCAACAACTCTTGTTGAGTTTCTTAAGTCCATGAAAGCTTCTTCACCATCACATTTTCTCAGAAATGTCATGCACCCTTTCTAACAAAGCCAAGATTTTATTAACACTCCAAAATAATTATGGCTGTACCAAGAGTTATGGGATTAGGCTAAAGTTGTGGTTACTCAGCAATTCAGAATTTCATTCGAACAACACCTACTGAACATAATCTAAAGATAAAATTTTTAAGACTACAATCTTTTGATAACAATTACAAGAAATATATCTTGAAATACAACCATAGATTTCTTTTGGTTAACACAACACAAAAAATAGAATTTACATTCAAACACCATTGCACTTCCATTGCAAAAATAGCATTGCAATAATAGAATAATTTATTCAAAATTGAATCTAAGAATTGTCTTCAAATAAGCTCTCAAACTTCATTAAATTTACTACAATAAGCACTAGCACAATCCCTAAAATAGGACTCTCAGCCACCACCTTGGGCATATCTTCCAACACCGAAGATGATATTCTTTTAGAGGTCACGCCACCTTGGAAAGGTTGTGAACTACGTCCACCAACTAAACCTGTTCCAAAATCCAAAAACCAGCTTGCTACAATAAAGCTTCCAACAACCTTTTATTCTTTTCACTTCATAACTCCTCCTAGTGTCTTCTTCAATTTAGTCTTTTTTCTTCAAATCACTTTTAATTTATTTCTTTTGAGAATTCACCTTAAAGTAACTTATTTAATTTATTTTACCCTTTCAACTTAAGTTACCTTTTTCCCACTTAAATAATTAATTTAAGTTGGCTCTTTTAACTTATCCCTTTTTGACAACATTAAATTAATTATTTAATTATAATGCTAACTCAAAAAGGGGACATTCTACTCCACCCTTCTCAAATATTTCTTGTCCTCAAGCAATGTCAGCACAACCACGAACAACTTGTTTGAGACAACCTGAAACCATCTATTATTCCAAGGTCCCAAACCAATCTCTTAAAGGAAACACCATGCTACCACTGCACCACTCTAATAAAAACAAAAAACTCTTCATTCCAAACTTGAGCTTGCCCCTCCTGTGATCCCTCAAAACTATCAACATCTACCCCAAAACTGGAATACCTCTTAATTATATTTGTATATTTTTCCATACTTTTCTACCATGTAATCATCAAATACTGACATTTAATCAAACCTATCATCCAAATCTGTAAAAATTAAAATTACAACACTGAAGCAACATCTACAATGACGATTTTTTTTGTATGCATAGGGATAATGAGCCATAAGTTCATTAAAGAGACTTCCCCAATGACAGATTTATCTTCATCATTAACCTCCCACTGAAACATACTCCATTGATTGACTAAAAATATAGACCAAACCCACTGAATTCAAATAACAATCTATTTATTTGTTGGTTGAACAAGAGGCACACAACAACTTCAAATCTGCAATTTTTCCTAAAGCCCATCCATGAAATATAGTCTTGAGTTTTACCTAGATCCCATACCTTGGATTCTTCATCAAACATAGCACTACAATTGGGTAAAGCTTCATCCATCATCACATGATAACCAAAATCATATAGAGGTAATGTACTACTACTTACAATTATAAAATCAGCATCTAGTTCATACCTTTCATTAGTTTATTCATGGTCCTCATGCATACCTTCTCCCACTTCAACATGGTCATCATTATTCACATTTCCAAGAGATATATCACTCCCATACCAAGACAATAGGCTGCAATCAATACTCATAAAATCCACATAATCTTTCACTTTCAATGATGTCATCATAAGTTTCATGAATACCTTCTTCCAACATTGAAAGCTCCTCAATAACTGCTGATTCATGAAGTGTATAAAGCTGAAAACTATCTTCATTACCTGTTATATCTATTGTATCATGGCTACAACCTATACCTTCATTTGAAAATTCATCCTCAAAATTCAAGAATTCAGTTTCTTGACTTGGATTCCAATCCCTATTGGCATACTGAACCTCTCTAAAATGATGAGTGCTAGGATCATTATGTAACACTTCATCTACTTGGAGTTCATCAATCCCTTCAACAATATGTTTGATCTCCATTTCTCTTGTTTCACCTTCTTGATCCTTGGATGTGGTTGTCATAGGAGTATAATTTTATGCTTTGTACAAAGAGAAATGAGCCATACTTAGCTATAAGAAAACATCAACAACTTCTCTTTCATTGCCTTCAACATACTTCACAACTAGATCCCTATCCTTAAGCAATTGCAAATAATCTGTTTTCATTATTTCCAAATCCTTTTTGATAGAGTACAAGTGAGTATGCGAGACTCCACTTGCAACTCCCTTTTTCCTCTCCTCAATTTGATCTTTCCAAATGAGTTCTTCAATGACATTATTTTTATGATCTAAACGTGATAGGGCTGCAACAATCATATTTGCAGTAACTTTCATCTTTCCCTTTAAATCACTTGACTCATTGGGAAAAGGATCATTCTAAAATTCATTATCAACTGATAAATTTTTTGATTTGTCTTCTATATCATAGCTCTCAAAATCAGCTACATCCTTATGGCATAATTCATATTTTGAAATTTGGACAACACTAAACTTAGAAGGATTTTCTACCACGATTATAATTTCTTTCTTATCCACTTGTTCTTCCTCAACCATATAAGGTTTCAGTTCATTCTCACATTTCTCCAACACATATTTGGCCAACTCAATAGTAGCTAAAGAAGTGACCTGTTCTCACTTCAGGACAATCCATAACAAAGTTATGATAGGCTGAAAAATCACATCACTTCCATTGATAGCTTAAACCATAACATTTTTCATAGCTGCAATAATATCATCATTATGGTCTTTTTTTATTGTAATAAGGAAATAGTAAAACATTTTATAAATCAAGTCATACAATTCAACGTCTATCATAAGGTTACTCAATCTCATATTTGCAAAAAAATTGTGTATTCCAATCCTATAGAAAAGTGAAAACTTTTGATATCACCCAAGTCCTGAAAACTATCCACCAACAATTTAATTAATATCATCATAAGGTACTTGAGGTGCCTCGATTCTTAATATCTCACTCAAACAGGAAGTTACCAACAATCTTACCTCTTTATCTGTATGTCTCAACCACTTGTGTTTACCCAAAGAAGTCATTGTAGGAACGAGAGCAATCTGCAATATGTTAGAAGGTGATTGCTCAACAATGATCAAACATTCTTCTACACTCTTCAACGTGGCCAATGTATCATTCTTTGATTGAGATAATTACCAAGCTTACTACCACATTCATGAAGTAGACTAGCCAACCCTTTTCTATCTTTACTTTCCATGCTTCAAGTTGTCAATTGAACATTCACACAACCCACTAGGATGGTAGGAAGAGCTGAGATTTGATACCAATGTAGGCCCAACCACTACACCAAAAGACCAGCCTGGTAGTGAAGTCGGCTACCCAAGGTGTTATGGTTGGAAACCAAGGAGGATCTTTCACCACTGAGGCCACCATCAGAGAATCTAGGGTATTACGCAAACCCAACGAACATGTGGCCGTCAGGGCACATCACCCGCGCAAAGGGACATTACATTGTAGCTTATATTATTTCCATATTTTGTATCTCAAACATATTTCATTTGAATGAGAATGGAAACCTTTGATTGTTGAATGTAACAACCTAGAAATGCATATTTGGTAAAACTACATTTAGCTCAGATATTGTTATGTATTTGTTTGAAAAAAATGTTTACATATGTCAAACTGTGAAAATTATTTTAAAATAACATGTAAAAACTAAGAGGGGATTTTATAGTTGTATTAGAGCTGGAATTCCTACAAGCCTATGATTTTTGCATACACATTTTAGTATCAAAATTTTTAGGGTACTATTTAGTTCTTTTAGTTGCATGATCATTTATGAATCCAGAGGAAGAGGATTTATATAACATAGAGGAGTAGAAGGGAGAGAGAGAGAGAGAGAGAGGGGGGGGGGGGTATCTAATAACCCCTTTAACTCATAGTCAAAAAAATACGAAAACAAGGGTGGCAAGCATGAACGCATGAGGGAAACAAAATGTAGATATTGAATGACTTTGCAAGGGATCAACAATATTTGGTCAAACTCCTTACTCAATTTATGATAAATCATAACAATGTGGGTAATAATGGTACAAGAGGGACTAACAATCATAATGGTGATAATGGAAACAATGGGAATAATGGTAAAGGGAGAAACACTCACATTCTAGCATAGATTCACACTAGGGTAGCTAGTAGAGTAACTCCTAGACCACTTTTACCTTAATTCTTGGGAGGAAAATAGGTTAGAAATCGGGGATAGCAGGGACAAGGTGAAGGGTTCATTAATTATTTGAGGAAGTATCAAGCTCTTGGTGATGAATTCCATGCATCCATGTCTTTACATGATTTTTGCATCATTAAGTATAGGAATAAGCCAAGGGATCACAATAGAGGCCCTTAGAATCAAATCTCCAACAAAAAGTGGGAAAGTTGTTTATTCCTTTTTTTGATGGCTCTAACAAATGCATTGGCAAAGCAAGGATTCAAAAGCTAGATACATATTTCCAACTCAATCCTATGTTGGAGACAAAGGCCATCAAATATGTGACATTACATTTGGATGGAGAGGCCCATGAGTGGTGGCCCCATGGGATGGTCACTTTGGGGCATGCCATTATTACCTCATACTTGGAATTCAGATAGAAGTTGATTGAAAAATTTGACAAGAAAGATCCAGAGTTACATTTCAGGGAGCTAACATAGCTTAAGTAGGTTGGGATAGTGGATTCCTAGATTTCAAAGTTTCAGAGGCTCTCGGTCATGGTCATGGATGTGTCAGAGAATAGGTTGATAATTATTTTTATTGAGGGATTATTCAAGCCACTGTGTGGTTGGATTAAGGCCTTCAAATTAGGGTCATTATAGGATGTGGTCATTAGGTCATGTGATGTGGAGAATTCTATCACAAGGAGTAAATTCCCATTTAAAAATTTCATTACTTAGAAAAACAAAGATAAGAAACCCTTCTAGAAAGGGTGGCCTAGGAAAGACAAGTTGGATAATAAGGCTCAAAGAGAGTTGAGGAGGAAGAAGCTATGTTTTAGCTATAAGGAGCCATGGGAGCTTGGACACAAATGCATAGGTAAGGGTAAGGTGCATTATATTGAGGTACTTTCTGATAGTGATGGTGAAGAGGAAGAAGAACAAGTTCAAGGCAGTGAACATAGTAGTTTAGATGATGAGCAACCACATGAGGAGTTTAAGAGTGGGGCTACTACCACTCTATCAGGTACTCATATATTTAACTCTTTCAGAGTTAGGGGAGTATTGTAGGGGAATCCATTCATAGTTTTGATTGATAGTGGGGAAACCCACAATTTAATAGACTCGGTGTTGGTGGCTAAGAGAGGTATTCCTGCAAAGAAAAAGTTGGTGGCTAAGAGAGGTATTCTTGCAAAGAACTTTGAGGGATTTAAAGTGATGGTAGCTGATGGGTTTAGTATGACATGCACACAGAAGGTCCCTAGATTGGATGTAACATTGGGAAACTATATAGTGACAGGTGATTTTTTTGTAGTTGATCTAGGTGATACTAATGCCATCTTGGGGACTCAATGGAGCTGAAATTTAGGGAAACAGATGGTAAGAGGGTGGTTCTAAGAGGTATGGCCAATGGTTCTCCTAAAATAGTTTTAGATAGGAAATAGAGAGTATATTCAGGCATGGGGATGTAGCTTGGATAGTAGAGTGTTTGATTACATCCAAGGAATCTCCAAATAGAAGCCAACCATATCATGTAGACATTCAATCATTCTTGGGAAAACATGATAGGGTTTTTAGAGAGATTCCTCTAGGGAGACCTCTTAATAGAGGCTTTGAGCATACTATTGAGCTAGAAGAGGGAACCAAATTGGTGATAACCACTCTTTATGGGCATCCAAAGAGGTTAAAGGATGAGATAGAGAAGGGAATCAAGGAGTTGTTAGGTATGGGCCATATTAGACCTAGCTCTAATCCATTTGCTTCTTCAATGGTTTTGGTTAAGAATAAGGATGGGACCATGCAAACGTGTATAGATTACCAGGATTTGAATTAGAAAATGAATAAAAACATATATCCTATCCTCAAGATCAATGATCTATTAGATGAATTTCATGGGGCAACCTGCTTTTCAAATATTGATCTTCGATCAAGATATCACCAGATCAGGGTTAGAGAGTAGGATATACAAAAGAAAATGTTTAGTTTCCATTATGGGCACTATGAGTTCTTGGTCATGTACTTCAATTTTACCAACACACCTACTACCTTCCAGTCGTGTATGAACCACATCTTCAACAAGAAGCTATGTAAGTATCTTTTAGTGTTCTATGATGATCTCCTTATCTACAACAAAACACAGGATGATCACTTGAGACAGTTATACAAGTTGTTGAGTATTATGGGAAAATAATCTCTATATGCTAAGGCATATAAATACAAGTTTTTCATTACAAATATTTTATATTTGGGCCATGTGATTAGTGTGTAGGGTGTGCAAGTGCATCCAGAGACTATTTAGGAAATTTTGGATTGGCCACCACCTAAGACCCTTACAAAGTTGTGTGGATTCTTTGGGTTGTGCAGTTACTACAGGCGGTTTGTTAAGGGTTTTTCATAGTTGGTTACACCCTTGATAGATCTCATAAAGAATGGGGAATTTAGGTGGACAAAGGAGGCTCAAAGTCCATTTGACAGGCTCAAGGAGGTGATTAGCACATGTCCAGTTTTGATACTTCCTAATTTCACTCAGGATTTTGTGCTAGAGTGTGGTGCTTTGGGTGAGGTTATAGGAGTTGTATTGATGTAGAATAGGAATTCAATAGAAGTTGAGAGTCGAAAGCTTAGGGAACTAGAGAGATTATATTCCATCTATGACAAGGAGATGCTCGCCATTATGCATTCCTTGGAAAAGTTTAGACAATATCTAATAGATGGGAGATTTGTGGTAAGGATTGAACAACTTGAGGTATTCCTTGGAATGGAAGGATATAAATAAGAAGAAAACAAAAGTGGGTTAGAAAGATACAAGCCGACAAATTTGATATTGAGTATGTTAAGGGAAAGAAAAATAGCGTTGTTGGTGCCCTTTCCAAGAAACCAATTGTGTGTTCCCTTGCAGAGATTTCAGCTAATTGGAAGTCCCATATTTTGGTGGAATATTCTAATAATAAGTTTTCCTGTGAATTGATGGATGGTCATATTCAGGATGATAGGTACAAGGTCGTAGATGGAATTATCTACTACAAGGACAAGATATAGTTAGTCCCTGAGTCAAAACTTAAGGAGAATATTTTGAGGGCTACTCATGATGTGTTATTGGCAACATCCTGGATACTTCAAAAACTACAAGAAGATCAGGGAGAGGTTCTCTTGGAAAGGCCTCAAGCACAATGTGTTGCGACATGTGAAGGAATGCATAACTTTTCAGAAAAACAAGTCAAAGCACAATAATCCAACAAGGTTACTGTAGACATTTCTCATTCCTGAATAGAAGTGGAAGAGTTTGTTTGGATTTCATCACAGGTCTACCTAAGGTTCATAACATGGATTACATTTATGTAGTGGTAGATTGGTTGACTAAATTCACTCACTTCTTTGCAATCTCATCAAAGTACAGGGCACCACAAGTGGCAGAGCTATTTTTTTACGGAGGTGTTTAGACTCCATGGGTTTCCTAGGTACATTTTCAGTGACCAGGACAATAGGTTTCTTAGTGCATTTTGGTAGGATTTGTTCAAACTTGTTGGCACATAGTTGACCCCCTGTACTAGTTACCACCCTTAGATGGATGGTTAGATAAAGATAGTGTATAAATGGGTTGAGGGGTACTTGTGCAACTATGTGTCAGGTTAGAAAAAAGGCATGGATTAAGTGGTTACATCTAGGAGAGAACTGTTACAATATCACTTACCATATGTACATTGGCATGACACCATTATGAGCATTGTATGGATATGATGCTCCTTCATTTATGGATTTGTCATTTAGGGATAACAAGGCTCCCAAATCCAAGGATTGGATATAGGAGAGCCAAGATATTCTTAAGGTTCTTAAGGATCATTTATAGGTTCCCAAAATCAACATAAGACTTATGCAAATAGGCATAGGGTTGAGCACAATTTTGAGGTAGGAGAATTGTTCTTCTTGAGGTTGCAACCCTATAGATAGTATTCACTAAAAAATAGTGGTGCACAAAATTTGAAACCATGTTTCTATGGTCCTTATAGAATAATTAGGTGTGTGGGGGAAGTAGCCTATGAGACTGAGTTTCCCAAGAGTAGTAAGATTCATAATGCATTTCATGTGTCATGCCTCAAGAAGGCACTAGGGTAGCAGGTTACTTCTTCAAGTTACCTCCATTGGATGAGGAGGGGTAGTTGGTATTAGTTCCTAATGAGATTCTTGATGTCAAGGAGAGGAGATTAAGGAGAAGAGTGATCCAAGAATATTTGATCATGTGGAGAAACTTGCTCGTGGAGGATGCTACGTGGGAAGGAGAGCGAATTTTTCAGCACCCTAATTTACAATTGCTTGAGGGAAAGCAATCTTGAGAAGGGAGAATTGTAATTTCCCCTTCTCAATGATCACTCTAGGTGGAATTATTAGCCTATTTAATTCTCGTAGGCTATAGTTGGGTAAAGGAAATTGGTTTATTTAATTATTTAATTTTTTCTGGTGGGAAAAAGTACATTTATAAGGTAATGTTAAATAATTAAATTAAAAGGTGTTATAAAGTGACTTTGGGGAAATATTTAAAAGGGAACTTTATAAAGGGACTTTATTTTATTTTATGAGAAAGAAAAGTACAAGTCATAAATAAAGTAGAAATTGAGCTCATTTTCATTATGCTTGCTTATTTTCTATGATTGATATTTTGAGGAGTTTTTCAAAGTTCTTGGTTTTAGGGAACATAAACCCTAGGGAAATTGGTTTCAATGGTGAGGCTAATCCACCCTACCTAGTCATATTGGAGAGAATGTATAGGTATTTCATAGAGATCGATATTGGAATATTTGTGAGTCTCCTATGGAGACAAATTTGAGGGTTACTAATTAATATCTTTTCTCAGTTTGGAGTCTTGATGGTTTCATTTATGTTGATTGGTTTATGTTGGTTCAATCCTATTGTTGGTCGATTGAAATAAAGGCTTTTAAATTATTGGTGAATATACTAAAATTATATCAGTTTGGGTGTGAGGGTTGAAGAGGTATATTGTTGTGTGCATATTGTGGACTCACTATTTTAGATTGGGCGAGTGTAATGGGTCTCATATATTAAACTAGGCATTGGTTTTAAAGAGGTTTATTATTGCATACATCCCTACCCATCTAAAATCTCATTTCCAAGGTAGGTGCCTATATTTTTTGAAGTTGTAAGTGTGAATAAGGGTGCAAATTTCATTATATCATCATTGTTAATATTTGTTGTGAGAAGAAATGAGGGTTTCTGGGTGTACAACAATGGATGGGTAATATTTCCAGAAGTAATAGATTTCCTATTTCAAATGCCTTCCTCTTTCCTTGGGTCGTGGTTATTCCTAGAAAACCATTGCATTACACAAGGGTATCACCTAGCAAAAGGGGTGCAACATAGATCTTTCTGAAGGATAGATGAGGCTTCTACTAAGGAATGCAATTGTATGAGGCATCTAATGTGAAGTCAACTTCCAATTCCAAGTATTTATTGTTGGTTATCTCTACTTAGAAAGCTATTGTAAAGGGATACAAATCTATACATGTCTATCATAAACAACAATATTCTCCAAGTCAGAAATATTATTGAATGTGACCTTGTTCATTTTAGTTACACAGTCTGAGTTTAGTATTGGCTGTAGCTTGTATTATTTCCATATTTTTCATCTCAGACATATTTTGTTTGAATGAGAATGGAACCTTTGATTGTTGAATGTAACAACCTAGAAATGCATATTTGGTTAAAATGCAATTAGTTTAGATATTGTCATGTATTTGTTTGAAAAAATGTTTACATATGTCAAACTATGAAAATTGTTTTAAAATAACTTGCAAAAGCCAAGAGGAGATTTTACAGATAATATTCAATCAACTATTTCACTTACTGAATGGTGTCTAACCTGATGCTAATACAATATTGGCCAATGAAACTCCATTCAAATTTGTCTCTATTATTTTTGCATACTCTTCTGATCTATTAAAAAATTTCTTTGCAAAGACTTCACAAATTACAATAATCATTGTAACTTAATGTGAATTCTGAAGTGAATCTACCTACAAATAAAATTGGGTTTTTGTCCAATCCACAGACTTGAGGGTTCTCATCCTCATGGTTTCTAAAAGTTGCACTCTCAATTTTTGTGCTTAATAATCAATGTTACCAAGATAATTAATTCCCTCTATCCTTTTCCTTTTATACATCCCCACTTATAAATTTTTAATAATGTAAAGTCACTTTATTTGATAGCTGAGCACATTTAATTAATAAAGTCACTTTAACACTAATTAATCAATTAAATATAAACATTCTCAATATTAATTTAGGACAATTTAATATTTAATTAATTAAATTAACTTAGTGGTTGGTGACTACTCAAAATTCAGGGACATTACACATGATGTAAATAATAATTGTCATAAGATAAAGGATGGGAGGGAATCTATGTGAAATACCTTGAAGGATAAGGGTGAGGAAGTTGAGAAAACCAATAGAGTTTGTCTAGTGATTGGAAAGTAGTTCCTGAAGGATATCAAAAGGGAGAAGGTATGTTTTTCCTTCCTATCTAAACTTGTAGAGGATAGAGAAATAGAGAGAAGGGAAGAGGTTCCCATGAAATTCCAAAAATTTTGGATGAGTTCAGAGAGATATTGATGGACTTGCCTGATGGGTTACTTCTTGTGAGAAGAATAAGTCACTACAAAGATTTGATATTGAGTGCTAGCCTATTGAAGAAGGCACCATACAAAATGATGCCCATGGAGAATGAAGAGGTGAATACACAAGTGCAAGAGTTGTTGGATAAGTGGTTTAATGGAGAAATACTTAGTTTGTGTGCTTTTACATGTTGTACTGGCACCCAAGAAGGATGGAGAGTGGAGAATATGCATTGATTCAAGGGCTATAAACAAAATCAAAATTAAGTATAGATTTCCATTACCACTAATGGAGGAATTAATGGATAGTTTGAGAGCAGTAAAATACTTCACTAAGATTGACTTGAAGAGTGAGAGTCACCAAAATTAGAATTAGAGAGGGTGATGAATGGAAGACAATATTTTTGGATGTGGGCCCTAGCTCGGTTGGCTAAATCTTTCCTATTGCAAGAGGTTGGTCATGAGGTCTAGTCTCCCCCACCCCCCATGGTACTGGAGGGTGTGTTCCGCCAGCGCCACCAGTCATGTTAAAAATTTTACCAAGCGCACTGTAGTTTATAAGGGGTCGTGCTACTTGATTCCTGCAATCTAAAAAAAGAGAAAATGGAAGACAACATTCAAGACCAAGGATGGATTATATGAGTGGCTAGTGATACCATGTGGGTTGACAAATGTACTCAACACTTTCATGAGACTAATGAATGAGGTAGTGAGTCCTTTCCTTAGAAAATTTGTTATTGTTTATTTGGATGTTATCCTAGTGTTTAGTAAAACAAAGGAGCAGCACTAAAAGAATATTAGGAAAATATTGTAGAGATTGAATGAAGAGAAGCTACTTGTGAATTTGAAGAAATGAAGTTTTATGCGAAAAGAACTAGTATATCTAGGTTTTGTAGTATTTGAGTAAGGGTCGAAGATGGCACCAAGAGTCAAGGAATTTTTGTTGTACACAAACCACCATGCCTTACAATACATCAAGAGTCAAGGTAAGTTCAAACAGAGGCATATGAAATGAGTGGAGTTCTTGCAAATCTACTCTTTTTTTTTTAAACACAGGAGTGGTAAGTCTAATAGGGTAGAAAATGTACCTAGTAGAAGATGTTTACTAAAGAACGAGTTAAGTCTCAATGTTGTTGCTTTGATGCAATGAAGTAGTTGTGTCTAGAAGACTTTGATTTCAAGGAACTATGGAAAACTAGTAAAAGTCTAGTAGAAAAAGATAGGACTACATGGCTGCAATATTTCATTTAGGATGGTTTATTGTTTAGGGGGTGTAAGTTGTTCATCCCTAGGGGTTCAATGAGAGAGAACTTCATAAGAGGAAAACATAGTGGAGGCTTGAGTGTGCATTTTGGATTGGAAAAGACATTGGCACAACTAAGTGAAGGATATTTGTGGCTTGGTATGAGTGCAGATATGAAAAGGCTAGTACAAGGTTACAAAGTTTGCTAGTGCGCTAAGGGAGAAAGACAAAACATGGGACTATATCAGTCATTTCCTATACTAGAGAGGTAATGGGAGCACATATGTATGGATTTTTTTTTGGGATTACCTTAGACACAAAGAGGTAATGACTCAATTTTTATTGTAATGGATAGATTTTCTAATATGGTTCATTTTATACCATGCTGGAAGATGACTGATGCATCCCACATAATTACAATGTTTTTCAAGGAGGTTGTTAGGTTGCATGTATTTCCTAGAAGCATTTCTAATATAGGGACACTATATTTTTTGGCCATTTATTGTGTACACTATGGAAGAAGATGGGCATAGAGTTAGGATTCAACCAAGCCTATCATTCCTAGATGGATAGATAGACAAAAGTTGTGAACAAAAGTTTGGGAAACTTATTTAAGATGTTTGGTGGGAGACAAACCACATTAACGGGATCTTTTCTTGGCACTAGCTGAATTTTCTTACAACAATTCAATGAAAAGAAGTATAGGAAGGAGCCCATTATAGATAGTTTATGGGTACAACCCAAGAGGTGTTGATGAGTTGAGGGATAGTGCATATTTGAACAAGAAGAGTGCACTAGCAGAATTTTTTTCTAAATACATCCATAGTTACACAAGAAGGCGAGGGAAAAGTTGGTGAAGAGTTCCATGAAGTATAAGGATTATATTAATATGCACAAAAGGGAACAAGAGTTCCAAGTAGGTGACTTATTTTTGGCACATTTGAGGAAGGAGAGGTTCCCATAGGGAACATACAATAAGTTAAAATGGAAGAAAATAGGCCTATGCAAATTTTTGAGGAAATTCTTGTATGAGATTAAGCTTCTAGAAGGGATAGACATATTCTCCATTTTCAACATTGTTGATTTGCATGAATTTCATGAGGGAGAGACAAGTTTACAAGGAGGTACACACCTAAGTTTGCATGATGCACAAGGGTGATTGGATCAATTGTGTGAGAAGAATATGGAAGAAATAGATAGGGTGGTTGACTCTTGAGTGGCTAAGAAGACTAAAGGAAAGGACTACATGGAATATCTGATCCATTGGAAAAATAGAGCTGCAAATGAAGCTTCTTGGCCAAGTTCTACAGAACTCTCAAGTATAGAATTCTCATTCCAAACTTGTTAGAATGTTCATGAGTTTCCAAATCATGGAACATTTCACTTACTTAGTGTGTTTGATGCAGGAGCATTTGGGTCCAAAAGTAGTCCTACATCACCCAGAAAAAATTGTCTTTACTTCACTTGTTTATTTTTCTTATAGGATTAGATGACACAATTTTTGAAGAATAGTGGATGGTTCATGGCCAAGTGATTGCTTCATCTTTTCAAGATGTCAATTAGGTACTCATGTTTAAAATTTGAGGAACATCTAAGTTCATTTGGAAAGTTATGTGATTCTAATATTTTTTAGTATTTGTGATGTCATGTTTCAAATTTGACGAAGATTCAAGCAAAACTGTGAAAGTTATGCAATTGCAAAATTTTCCTTTGCTTTAGGATATTTTGGTGTTGTAAAACTTCAAGTATGTTTAGGATATGTTTTTAATCCTTCAAACCACCATATCGCTCCTTTTTCCTTCAATCTTAGCCAAAATTCCCCATTGTAAAATTTTAACCCTATCTAGGATATGTATGTTAACCCCCAATTTTTTACAATTTCCTTGTGCTCTCAATTACCTTGAAATGAAAAATATTTTGAAACTTTTCATGTAATCTATATTTTATCCACATACCCCTTAAAACTTTGCAATAGGCTTAATTTTCTTCAAAATCTTGCATCTATGGAAATTTCTAGTCAAGCAGATATATCCTTTTATCCCTTGAATTTCTGTAACTATTGCCAAAATTCAAAAAATTTCCAAAAATGATAAACTGGTGATTTTAACTACTTGTACATGGATCCTAAGAGTCAATGAGGCCTTGTCATGTGTCCTATCATGGGGAAATTTCCTCTACTCTATTTGCAAGCTATAAGTAAGGATCTTGAGCTCTTTTAAGGCAAGTTTTTTAGAGACTTTTTTTTGCAAGAATGAATTAGAGGGAAGTTAGTGAGTGTTTTCAGATTAAAGGGGATTTCATGGTGAATGTTAAAGAATATTCTAGATCAAAAAATTGTGATTATAAGGCTTATTCCAAGGAATGTAAGAATCCATGCATGTGTGTTGAATTGTAATGTATTGAACATCTAATACTCATGTTGTAATGCTTTAGTTGCAAGTTAATAAATTGATATTCAAAAATTTTGTTTGTAAGTTTTGTTTGTTATATGACTCAATAGCTTGTCAAAGCCCCTAATTCCTGACTTGCACCATACAATAGAAATAGGTTTGATAGCTTGGTTTAGATTGATTTGTTGGAGGAAGAATAGTTGAAGAATTCCCATTATATTATGCTTATATAGTGAGTGGTGTTCTAGTAGAAGGTATATAGTAGTATTGTTTTACATGTTGTGCTAGTTGAGGACATCCTTGATGTCTTTGATCAAATGCATGTAGTCATAGTTATAAATAGCTTAATAGGATAGCCTAACTAGATAATCCCTTAGTTACACGTGAGGTAGAAGCTTTGCATAGATCTTATGGCCCATGAAGTCCATGCAAGTAGTGAGGAATTTGTTAATGGTGTTCAAATCATGGATATACCCATTTGAGAGTAGTCTCACATCGATAAACTCCATTATTGCCACCTCCAACTTCAAGCTAGTGATTTTGAATAGTCATGTTATTTGAGTGGAGACTTATTTCAGTGGGCAATCTCATTGCATGCCTTCTAAAATCACTCTGTTAGCTATTTGTGTATGCTATAACCATATGGCCATCCAAATATAAATGCAACAAAATGGGAATTCTGAGAGTAATTCTGATAGGGAAATCATTCTAGGTATTTTAAAAATTCCTGAGAATCACTACAGTGCCACTAGCTTGTTATCAATGTCTACAATTTCTCCCAATCACCAAACTAGCCCAAAATTTTGACGAAGGAGATTTGGTCACATTTTTGGCTAGCAAGAAAATGTACCACCATGTTGGATTCCAAAAATACATTTGAATGGAGAAGTCAACAAGAGGGTTGAGTAGAGTACATATCTTATCCAGCTTTTTTTGCAATTTCTAGTCTAGCACCTTTTTGAGTTGAAGATGTTGATGCAGATAAAGGAATCCCTTTCAATATCAACATAGTCCATTTTCTTTGAGAAAAATAGTATCAATCCTTAGTGCAATGCTTCAAACTCTGCTACATTTTTAGGGCTCCAAGGGAGCCACTTCAAAAATTCCTAGATGATGATTAACATTTCATTTTTTATGATCCATCCAGTTCTAGATATCTTGGGATTACCTCATGAGGCCCCATTGATGTTTAATTTCATTCTTCCTCTTGTGGGGCTTGACCTAGGGTATATTTGTTGTTTCTATGCATGTATACTTTGATTTTTCATTCTGTTGCTCTAGGATTGGATTCAATAACTTATTTATCACAATTCTTCTCTTAAGATTATTAGTTTTCTCCTAACAATATTAACTGCAACCTAGTAGGCCACTACAAGACCTATTTTTGTAAGGTGTTTTATAAAAAAATCATTATACAATGATTTTAGTCAAGGACCTTTTTTTACAAAATAAGGAAGAAACCTGCACCTAAGTACTGATCATAGAAGAGGATTAATCAACACCATCACATTGACAGTGTTAATTTACAATAAATGTTAGAATATCAAGGATGAATATGATAGTCAAATTTAGTATAACAATATAAGTTTGTTGACCATGCAATGCCAAAATACAATGAATAGGGGCCTTTCATAAGATATTATCTATATTGTTTGGTTAAGGTGTTGGAAATATTGTCATTGATGTCAAAGGGGTATGAATAGTTTCTTATTGATCATATTTGAGTGACATATTTAAGGTGACATGGATCAGTTTTATAAGGCAATTTGAAGTTGCTTCTAAGACATTTTGAGTAGAGATTTAAGGTCAAATGGGGAATCATATTTGAAGTTTAAATGGGTGATTTTAAGACTTACTATTTTGGCCGACCTATAATGATTTAAAGTTTAAATTAAATATTTAAACTTGAATATTTATTTGGGTCAATTTATCCTTTGGCGCCAATGTTTGAAGAATCAAATTTAAATGGTAAATGATGTTTCTAACCCCCTATTGGAGCGCCCCATTTTTGGGGATTTAAATTTATATATATATATATATAATAAAATATAGGGGCTAACCCCTATTGGTGTGGACAAAGTAGAGGTGAAGGGGTGCATATAAAATAAGAGGTTGCATCCATTATGAAGGGATATGTTATTTCATGAATAACCCCCCTTGGTGAAGATATTTAAAGAGATTGCAGAGTACATTTGAAAGTAAGTAATTCATTGAATATCATTCATATAAGGAGCAGATTTAAAAGGCATATGAGTGCATAATTTTGAAGACATATCAGTAGATTTATTAGAGCTTTATGGAAGAATGCTTGAAGGATTTTTAGTAGATTCTAAAGGCTGATTTTTGATGTAGTGAGTGTTGGCATTTTAATTCGCACCTCTAGAATGCGAAATAGAAATAGACAACTATGCACAGATAAATTTCTCTTCAAATTAGGAGGGGAAGCTCCCTCTTTGCTGATGTTGCTTAAAGAAAGTAAACTAAAACTAATTTTCCAATCTTTTTGTTCAGCTAAGAGCACAAGATTATAAAACTCAAGAGTCATAGTTGAGATTTTCTCTTTTACAAGTTCAACTACGACTAAGCCTACTCTAATGACATTTCTAACTACTCAAGTAAACAAAAATCTTGAGAGTTAGAAATGAGCAAGGAAGGATTCTTTGACATAAATACTTAAATAAACTTTCTTCCAATGCACATCTATTGTACTTTCAATGCAAGCTAAAATAGAGATCATATAAGCATAACACCTAAAATGGAAATCTTAGACATTATATTAGGGCAACAACGTAGGCACATGACTTTATTTTCTCAAATATCAAGAACAAAATATTACACTTCTGGGACATTAGGATTGTAGCAAAATAGGATTATAGTTTAGTGATAAACCAAAACACATTAACACAAGTAACACAAGAACTGAACAATAAATTGTAGCTAAAAGAGGAATACAAGCTTTCTCTTACACTAAGTGAACTGAAACTAAACAACTTGAAGGAAAAATAGGCTCAACAATTTTCTATCACAATAACCATTAAAGAAAAATGGGAAAGATTTCCCTTATTTATACACAAGAAGAGGAGTAGGGAACCCTAAAATATCCTTTCTTTTACAACTAAGACTTGCCAACATGCAAGCTTTATTTCTAAAACTAAAACAAGATAAACATCTAACAGCCTATGAAAGCATAAAAATAGGGAAGTGCCAACTATTACAACTTGATTTCTTTTCTCCTTCAAAGAGTGGATAAGAATGAGACAAGAATAGAAAGAAAGAATGAGATAAGAATGGGAAGAAAGCTAGGAGAAAGTTGTTGCTTTAAATCTCAACCACATCTTCCAAAAAGCTAGAAACTGTATCTCTATTAGGAGCATCAATACTATCTATAGAAAAGTTCCACTTTTCCAGGATCTCTTCACCTTCTGCAATTGAACTTAGGGAATCTTTCACATCTTCAACTGATTTATCAAATTTTGATGACATCAGTACAATCTAACTCATCCTTCCAGCAACAAGATCACTGCTAACACTACCACAAACAACATTCTAGAACTCAGCTTGTACTTCATCAAGTTCAATGAAAGAACCATCACCATGATGATACTAACAAGGGATCTCTGGAATAAATTCACTTATGAACTAGAGAGCTTCAACAACCCTTTGTTTGTATGCAACTAACTCTTTAGATATTTTCTCATAAGTTTTCACCTGGAAGAGGTGATGTTCTCTCCATGCAAGGATTTGTCTCTTATGTTCTCTTGAAACTATTCAATCATATGCAGTCTTCAAATCTGAAATAATTATCTCATACATAGGTTTCACCTCTGCTATACATTGCTCAAATCCTTGAATCGCTTGGCGTAGGTCATGGGAATTAGTTGATATATTTGTGCAAGAACAACTCTACCTCTGGTGATGAACTCCTCAATCCAATCCCGTGTATGCTTCCCATATATCACCAGCTACCTTAATTTTTGTTGATTGGTTGGAATCTCTAGAATTTGGGGCATTAATTGAGTAGCTTGTGAAGTGTTGTGAACAAGATTAGAAATATATTGCCCGAGTTTCTAAATTTCAGTCTTGAGGGTTGCCTCATCCTCTCCATCTTTAAGCACTCTATCCTTGAGATTTTCTGCTGCAACATTGAAGAGATTTACATCTGTGTGCCTAGTGCTTTTTCCGATATTGGCCTTAACCATTATGAAATAATCAACCTCCACTTCATCAATATTTTCATCTTCTGGAGGCGTAGTAGTCTCCATGATTATCTCACCCTCTGGTTTTTTTCAAAGTGAACTTGTTTCTTTGGTCTCTTGAGAGGCACATCTTGGTAAATGTTGTCAAGCTCTACAAAGTTCAATTGATATGAAGTCCTCCTTCTCTTCCTTCCTAGGGGTTTCTCAAGCCAAGACGTGGTGTCTCTACTAAATTCCCTAGGAGGTTCAATTGCAGCTTCTTCTACTTCTTCATCTACTAAATCAATATGAATCAGTGAAGACCTCAGTGATGGCGAAGAATCATGTGTTACAAGCACATATTTTTCCTGTGGTGCGGGTTCTTCTAGAGGAGCTTTTTCTACAACTATTGGCTGCTCCTATAGAACTATGTTGGAAAAGTCTAACCTTCTCCTTACATTATTTTTTGTTCTGCTACCCTTCACACCTTCTAGAACATGACTCATAGCCTTCATTTTTGGTTGTGCTCTGGAAGAAGAAGGAAGAGATGACTACACTATTGGTGGCTCTATAGATGGAATAGCTTTCTTCTTAGTCTTCTTGAAACCTAAGAAAATATTTCTATTCTTTATGACTCAGTTTGTTCTTTCTTCAACTGAAGTGCACTCTTTGTTAGACCAATTGGCTTGTGGAAGTGGTTGTTGCTCAATTTTATTTCAGATGTACATAAGAAGAAGTACATCTCCATCATCATCAGACAATCCTTCAATATCTTCTGACAAGCAATATTTCATCTGATGGAGTGTAAGCATGTTGTTACCGCTCCTTCGTACCTCAAACTTATCTCTACAATCAGCCCAAAAATCTTCAAGTGCAGGCACATGAGCATAATTCTAACCAAGATGGGATGCAAAGACACCATGAGGGTCATATAATCGTCTCTTGCTGAATGGATTGAGACCAAATTTAGACAACTCATCACCCATTGACTTAGCATTCATCTACGATCTACATCTGTAGATTCCCAACTCAAATGGAAAACTAAAAGCAGGCTTCTTTCAGTTTTGCAAGAATGTGTGAACTTTGAACACTTGCCTTAGAAACTCCATGAAAACCACCTCATTTGAAATATATCTTGGCAAGATGACTGGAGCACTTAAGAAGTCGTATACTCTTATGTAGGTGGAGGTAGGAAACTGGATCAACCAATCTTCCCACTCTGCCATTGCTGCCCTAGCAGTTGATGAAACTCATACATGCAACTCGTTATCTAGGTCTCTCACCGTATGCATCAAGAAAGCCTCATTTACCCTTTTGTAGTGATGTGTTGACTCTAAAAACTCCAGTTGAGGGTAATGATTATAAACATGTTGTACATCCAGAGTTACTAATCCTCTCAATTTTCCTTGAAAGGCCACTAGGTAGAGTTGATATGGAATCATGTGGAACTCATGGATTTTGAGATATTCAGTTATTTGTTGGTGAAGACTATCACTGATCAAGGTTGGCTAGTCATAGAATTATGTTTTCTTTATGATATGAGAGATGACACGGAACATCCAAGGTTGGAATTTTGTAGCATCTTCTTGAACAGTGATTCATTTGAGTCGAGTGATCATTATTGCAAATTCCTCCTTGAATTCTCCATGCCGATGTTCTTTAGCAAAGTGTTATGTTTTTCTTTCAACCATCTTTGTGCAACTTTGTTGCGATATTTCTCCTTGTGCATATCCCACACCTTTTCACATTCTTCCATGGAGATGACAACACTTTCTAACCAAGGTGGTATTGAAAAGCATTTTTCAATCATGTCTAGCTTGAGGCTGCACACCACTCTTCCATCTGTTGTTTGAATCTCCCGTGTTGCAGAGTTGTAATGCTTGATACAAGCAATTACAAACTCTAGAATTTGCACTGAGATGGGAATTGTTGTTGCTGCAAGTAACCCAGAATGACCAAGGTGTCTAATTGTAGCATTGCTTGCGCCTTCCAAATCACACAAATTGAACACTGGTTTGACGTGATGCAAGTCAATTTCAGCAGTTTTGATGAAATCATGATATAGCACTGATTTGGTCTTGAATTTGATGGGAGAGTACTCCATACTGAAAAAATTGAAGATTGTCTTCAAACTTGACTATGGTTGGACAAGTTTTGCACAAACCCTAAATTTAGCTTGCTGATTTTTTTCTTCAAATGGGCAAATTTTTCAAAAAAATCTGAGATATGGGTTTTGTAGTGAATTTTGTTGCAAGAAGGCCGAGATCCTTCATTTTGGAAGATTGTTGATTGCTAGTTGAATAAATGAAACACTAATTTCTGATTTTTTTGACAAAAAAATATGAGAGTTAGGTTTTGTGCAGAATCACGTTTGATATGGTCCTAGATGATCAAATGCTGAAAATTTTGAAGTTTTCTTGGACATGCATGCAAAAATTAGGTTCTTGAAAAATAAAAAAAAAATAAAAAAAAATTAGAATCATGAACCAAGCTGACCTAGATTTCTGAAATTTGAAAATATGGACCCCCTCATTCTCAAAATTGTTGCCCTGGAAAAATAAAGCATAGAGAAAGGAGCCTCTTTGTGAGCTGACTTGGAAAATATTAAGAACTTTGAAAAATCAGCAAATTTTAGCCTTCAAATCTTGAAATAGGGAAAATTCTTGGTTTCTCCTCTCTTGCCTTGAAGTCACTCGCAAAAAATTATGAAGAATGAATGCACAAAGCTACCTTAAATAAAAATTTTAGGTTGAGAATTGCTTTGTTTCCTAAATTTAGAGTTGTGAAACCCTAAATTAGGTGCATTGAACTTGGGCACTTTTTTTCTTTTTTTGAAAGATGAAATTTTTAAAAATTTCTCTAAGGCATGAAAATTTGGATGCCACCCTTCGAGGACTTAGCCATTTTTTAATTTTCCTAAATTTAGCTTGATTTTGACCTCGGTTTGACTTTGAATCCCAGATGCTAAGTTGATATTGTGAGCTAGTTGACCGATCCATTGCGGAGCTTGAGTGAATCTAACGAGATCATCCTAGAGGTTGCTTTGGATAAAAATATAATTTTGACCTTCAAAATCATGGGTGCCCTTGGCTACCTGGGGCGCCCAAGCTTACCAGTGTTAGCCATTTTTGCGTTCTTCAACCTTTGCTTGTTTTCCTTGATCTTTTGATGAATTCTTATTTCTGGATGATCGGGGCATCTGATGAACAGATGGTTAGACTTGTTGGATAGCTTGAAGAATTCTGAAGGGAATCTCTTGGGAGTGATATTTTCTGTAAACTGATTTTAGGGCCTCAAAAGCTTGGGTGCCCTTGGCTACCTAGGATGCCTAGCTTTTCTAGACTTAAAATTTTCTTGAGATTTTCATCTTGCACAATTTTATCCCTTCACTCCATCTTCGATATCTGGTGACTACCAACTTCGATGAGCTTATTGATGATTATGTTGGAGACCTGCTTCAAAACTAAAGAGAACATATTGGAGGCTACAACTATAAATTCATTCATTTGATGACCCAAAAGCTTTGGTGCCTATCTCCTCCTGGGGTGTCCATGATCTCTGACCTTAGCCATTTTTGGATCTTTTTCAACCTTCAAACTTGACCTTCATTTTTTGTCATCCATTTGATCTGATGAATCTATTGAGAAATATGTTGGAAAGATGGAAAAATTATGAAGAGATTGACTGATCTAGAAAATTGTAATCACTAAATTAGGTGGCTCAAAACCCTAGGCACCCCTGGCTACCTGGAGCACCCAAATTCTTAGACAAAATATTTTCTTGATTTTCATGATTTACATTCTATCATTTGCCAAGACTTCTCCATTTGATCTAAGATTCTAGTTGACTAATTGATCAAATGATTGTGTTGATGGATTCACTGTGGAGATGAGAAGTTGAGCAACATTTTTTGGGATGAGTAAACCCTAATTCCATCATTTGACCTCTTGAAAGACTAGGCGCCTATCTCCCCCTGGGGCGTCCATGCTTGGCAGTGTTAGTTTTTATTTTGCAAATTTCAACTTTTTCTCTTGTTCTTCATGCTTGCCATTGCTTCAACTGTTGGAGATGAAAAAATTTCTAAGGCACAAAACCCTAGGCACCTAGACTGGGTAGGGGCACTTGAACTTTCTAGAGTTAGCCAAAATTTTGTAATTTTCATGATTCTTCAACTTTCATTCTCCATTCTTCATCTCTCAATCATCTGTTTCAACTTATTGATCTGAGCAGTTCTTGAGACTCTAAATCTGACACCTGGCAGTTGACTGACCTCCATTAATGACCTTGGAGCTCCTAAAAAAGCAAAATAGACCCACTAGGGATAAACTGATCTTTTGATGATTCTAGCTAGACCAACTTGATGAGGAAGTATTTTCAACCAATCAAAATCATTTTGAACCCTAGAAGCCAAACTTTCTATTTTTAGAGAATTTTGCTAGCATCCATTGCAATAGAAACCCAAAAAAAAGTTCTATTTTTAGAAAGTTTCTAAAAATAAAAATTTACCTAAAATATAGGGCTGAAAAATTGAGATTTGGGTTTTGTAGACTAGGTTGCTATGAGCAAACCCAGATCGTCAAATTTTGAAAATTTTGAGGTTTTGACCCTCATGCAAGACATGCTTGAATTCCCAATTTTGACCTTTTTGACAATTTTAACAAGACTTTTGACAATTTCTTCAAAATGCCTAAGTGTAGCAATTTTTTTAATTTGGGGTACAACAATGAGCAGATTTATGAAGGTGAATTAGAGAAGGTCTAAGAAATTTCAAATAATTATCATATTGATCATTTGGAGGTTGGTGTCTGCTAACCAAGGAGATCATGAGGTTGGTGCCTATCATTAGAAGAGATTGGTGTCTCTTGCTGAATTGGTGCTTAGTTGTGGGGATTGGTGTCTTCTAGTGGGTTGATGCCTACAAAGAAGATTTGTAAGAGTAGGTTGGTGTGTTCAAGATCTATAAATAAGCAATAGTTTTCTGTGATTTTCTCCCACAAGGGTTTCCACGTGAATTTTGTGTTCATCTTGTATTCTTAATTGCTAGATCTTCTATGTGTGTTATTGCTATGGATGATTAAGTTCTGAAGTATTACTATTGTGGTTGATTAAATTTTGAAAAGTAAAAGATTGTTGTTATATTGATCCCCCCCCCTCTCAGTATAACTATGTGCTCATTATGAGGATGATGGCATGGAAGACAACCCAATAATTTAGCTAGTAAATTACTAGGATATAATAAATATGCAAAAGGAAGCACAAAAAGGTATTATAGATTATATGTGCAAGGTGTTTTTAGATTAATGATCTTCTATTTAGTGAGAATGAATTGGTTTGGTATGGTGTGTGTACGAGTGAGAGAAGAAGAAAACCAAAAGACTAGGAACAAAACCCTTGCAATTAGAGAACTAATGGGAAATACTTAATAATTTTTTTGCTAACTAGAATAATGATGACACTCTTCCTTTATCCCTTAGGGTTAGGCCACAAAATTTAGATACAATTACAAGAAACATGATTGCAAAGTGCAGTTACATAACACTTTAGATTCTATTGTAGTTGATGCTTCACTTTCCTACTTGTGTGATGGTTTGTCTCCCATGTAGATGATTGCTAATGTGATGAGAGCCTTGGAAATGTGTTATGAGATGGTTTTATGTGATGTAAAGGTTGATTTATGAAAAGGAATTTGGTACTACTTGCCAACTTGGATTGAGACAATCAAACTAGCATTGGCTAGAGCATTATTTGACATAGCACATGCTTTTTGAGATGTTTGCATTGAAGTGGAATTCCTTAGAATATGGCATGACAACATAGTGTATTGTCAAGGTACATTAGTGCCATGGGGAATAGTGCTAGGTTACTTTTTGCTACTAGAATTTCCAAGGTGAGATGACATTTGGCACATAATCATTTTCCCTTCTTTAGAAATGATGTCCACATCACATCTTTAGTTAGCAATATATATTGAACTTGGTGCTAGTAAAGCTTCTACTAGTGTACAATCTTGGTTTGGCCACTCTAAACAAATTTTTTGTGCCATTATCGGCATAGATTTTTTGTATTCTATGATATGATTTATAGCATTAAGTGCAAATGTCCAAGATTCATAAATGAGGGATGCTTAGCCATTGTTGGCTTAAGAAATATGGAAAATATGACTTCATTTATATGTTGAAATACAATATGAAAGTGCAAGAAGGTTAGTAGATAAAGGCGAAAGTGTTTTTTTCTACCATGTGTCATATGTAGGGACCATAGGATAGAGGCTTGATGTTCCAATGTGGATCCATAAGTGCTTCTTCTAAAGATGCAACTAGAACATATCACCAACCATGAAGTATGAGGTGTGCAATGTGCATTATGATACTCTTTGTACTTTTATTTTTGGCATGATACTATGTACCATACAATAAAAAGTTGTTGAATGCTCATGTCACTCATGTGTTGTCATGTTGAGAAAATTACTCACCAAAAAACTTGTGGAAATGTTTAGGAGAGTACTTAGCAAGTATGTTAGATGGAGTTACCATATATAGTATCCTCACATTTGAACATGTATATGTGGGAAAATGTGTTAAAAGCATGAATTTTCTTCCTTTCTATGCAAATTTGGTCCATTCAATTTCTCTCATCATTTGGAAATTTTTTGAGTGATTTGAATGAGTTTGAAGTCTATTTGGGGATTGAAATTTTGTAGTTTTGAAAGTTCCATGTCATTTTTTTTCCTTGTTTTCTAAGCATTTGAAGAATCTTTTATTTTTCCTATATATTAAATTTAGGTGCTAAAGCATGGTTTGAAAGTATCAAACTCATTTTTCATAAGTTTTAACCTTGATTTTATGTTTATTATTTATGATTCATGAATGAAAATGTCAATTTTTACTAGTTGGGATTTATCAAATTATGGTATAAAATTTTTTATTTTGTTTCAATTATTAATTCTATTAATTTATGTTGAAAATGCAAACCATTTTATATTTTAGTTGAAAATAGTTTTTTACTAGTGTAGATTGCAGGCTTTATGTTTAGGATTTGAAGCTTGATTTATAATGCAAAACATTTATTTGTATTTAAAATACTAATAGTAAAATGTATCTTTCTGATTATATGAATGTTAGGTTTGTAGTTAGCATAAAATGGATTTAGAAAGTGGAAGTTGCTCCACTCTTAGAAGGGACGCTGCTTGGAAACATCACACACCAAGACTAAACCTAGGGGCTTTCATTTTCTACAATTGTGGACTAAAGATCATTGGAAGAATCAATTGCCTCAAGTAACACAGGTTGCAATTGTAATGTCAAAGTGTGTTCCATTTTCAAAAACTAGGTAGAACAAGATATTCATGCAACCCTTCCATTGATAGATTAAAAAATAGAGAGGATGAGGATAAATGCAGCCATTAATCTCAACTTGGCATGGGAAATAAAGGTGGATATAATAGATATTTTGGGATTTAGATGTGGTGCATTCTTAACACATCCACCTTGTCTAGCTTGGGTAAAGTATATTCATAGGGATTTGTTGCTCCTTAAAACATACTTGAATAAAAAAAAATTCTTTTATGGACTTTGTGAAACAAGGAGAAGCATGAGAAAGAAAATGTGGCCATGTGCTAATTCTAGCTCTAGAACAAGCTTCCTTTCAATGTATGGAATAGCCATATTGTAAGTATTTGGTTATGACATTTATAGTTATGGGTGTTGTACCCAAACAAAAAATTTCATATTGTATGAAATTCCAATGAATTGTAAATTGAATGTCTCCAACTTTCTTTTTTTGAATATTACTTTTGTTGCCCCTTGTCTTTCTTTGTGTAGGAATAGTGAATAGATATTTCAATCACTTTTAATGAAGCTTGAATTTTAATGTAAGACATTTTTTTTTGTATTTAAAATGCTGATAGTAAAATTTATCTTTCTGATTATATAAATTCTAGGTTTGCAATTAGCATAAAATGGATTTAGGAAGTGGAAGTTGCTCCACTCTTAGAAGGGACGCTGCTTGGAAACATCACACACCAAGATCGAACCTAGGGAATTTCATTTGCAACAATTGTGGACTGAAGATCAGTGGAAGAATCAATTGCCTCAATTAACATCTTGCACATATTATTGGTTGTAATGTCAAAGTGTTTTGCATTGCCATGGACTAGGTAGAACAAGAGATGCATGCAACCCTTGCATTGATAGATAAAAAAAATAGAGAGGATAAGAATAAATGCAACCACTAATCTCAACTTGGAATCATAATTAAAGGTGGATATGATAGAAATTTTGGGCTTTGGATGTGGTGCATGCTTAACACATCCACCTTGTCTAGCTTGGGTAGAGTATTGTCATAGGGAGCTTTGTTGTTCCTAAAAATGCCCTTGAATGACAATTTTTTCTTTTATGGACTTTGTGAAACAAGGAGAAGCACAAGAAAGCAAATATGGTCATGTTCTAATTTATAGTTCTAGAACAAGCTTTCGTTCAATGTATGGAATAGTCCATATTGTAAGTATTTGGTTATGAAATTTATAGTTATAGGTGTTGTACCCATACAAAAAAAATCATATTATATGAAATTTTAATGAATTGAAAATCATGTTTCCAACTTTCTTTTATTGACTATTTCTTTTGTTGTCCCTTGTCTTTCTTTGTGTAGGAATAGTGAATAGATCTTTCAAACACTTACATTTTGATGAATTTATTATTTAGGCACAAAAATGAAGTGGTGGTTGAGGTTTGTAGAGTAGTAGAAGTTGGAGAAATAAATTTAAGAGGTTTTAAGATCTACACTGATGTCCATAAATTGGTTGAAGTGTGAGGTCAAGAGTATACCTAATAAAGGAGTTTTCAAAATGATGGAAAAATAATTACAATGTAATTGTTGGATTTAAAATGACACTGAGAGGGGGGGGTGAATCAGTGTCTTATCAGATTTGACTAATTTTCATCAAATTTAAAAATCATAGCTCAAATTTAATCTCAATATACTCTGATTAATGCATTCATGAGTTGAATGTAATCATTCATAAACAGAATTGAGAAAGATAATACCCAAATAGTGAACTAAAATAATCAACAACACAGTAAAGCAAAGGGAACTCAGAAGAACAAGAAGACTCCAGATTTTACCGAGTGGAAAACCCTCCCGGGGTATAAAAACCACTCCCTAAATGCCTTCCAGGCTTAATCTTTTAAACAAAAGTTCACAATGCCTTATAGACTGATTTTTGAGCACCCACTCAAGGAGCACTAGCCCCTCATTTTGAGACACCCATCTCAAGGAGTACCAACCCCTCAAATTATGTTTTGAACAATAATAGTGACTCAGAGGATTTCTCTATTTTCAGTTAAGCACATATCTTTCTGCAGAGTTCATTCATACATTTCCATACAGAAAAGGAATGATACTCTCAGAATTCCAATCAACAACCCTTACAGTTTTCAACATTGGTAATTATATACATTTCAAGTATGTTGGTTGTGAAGAAATCTTCAAAACGTTTTTCACAAGATTCTCAAATTCTCTTGCTGATTTTTGAATATAAAGTTGAATACTGACAGACTGTCGATGATGATTAAAAATCAATAGTAACGCTTATCCAGAGAGCTGCAAATCATCCAAAAAACACAACAGCTCAAAAAGAAACTCAATGTAAATTATGTTATGTAACCGTTCTGAGATTTGATGCTGATCCACGAAGACGACCACTGAGTTTTGAGTCTTCGTAACTATTCGCTAAGACAAGCAGATAGTTCTATCGAAGGCAATTGCACCGCTAGACATTCCTCTTAGTTAACGCTTTCGCCATAACCCATCAAAGTCGGGAAGAACACATAACGAAAACACCATGTCTCGACAATAGGCTTCCTTAGAGTATTATTCATTCGCTGAGACATCAGTAAGTCTTTCACTGAGATCTCCTTAAGTTTCATTCACTATCGCTGTGACCAAACGATATTGGAGAGACCTCTTGTAGACTTCAAAATGTTTTGCCAAGAGTCACTTTTCACCCCGTGTCGCTGAGACAATATGAAGTCGGGGAGATGTTGTATAGACTACCCCTTATTTTGCCGAAACATCCTGAGCTCACCCTAGATCACCAAGACAGTATCAATCTCACACTGATGAGCCTTTGATAGAAACCCCTTGTGTGATGTCGCTGTAACATAATGGTTCTCTCTCTGATGCACCCTTCTGACTTATGAGAGTCCCTATAACATACCAATATCGGGGAGACCTCTCATAGAAAGCTTTATGTCAAACCGAAAACCTCATCCACTCTGAGTCGCTGAGACAAATTGTTCTTTATGCCGACAAGGAGCCTTATGATTTCCATCAGCGAGATCGAGGTCACTCACCAAGACCTCATACCGATATCCCTAACTCTTATCGATAAGCCTTTTGTGCCAAGTCGGTAAGACACCATGAGATCGCCATGACTTTTCATCGAAGCTATAACTCTCACTGATAAGTCTCCAAATGCATACGGTCAGTGAGACAATATGAATTTGCTAAGATGCTAAATCAAATACTCCAAGTTTGACCAAAGTGAATCTTTTAAAGCACCTGTCGGTGAGACTAGAAGAGATCGCTAAGACCATATGACAACGCCACAACTCTCGTCGATAGAATTCCACATGCACTAGTCGGGGAGACAATATGTCTTCGCTAAGACCTCAGCCCGACGGCCAAACACATGCCGATATGCTTGTTCTGAAGCGGGTCGGTGTGACATTGCATGTTCGATGAAACATTACACCGAAGTCGATTTCCTTTGCCAATATGCTCATTCTGAAGCAGGTTGGGGAGACATAATGAAATCGATAAGACCTTATTGCGACGGTATTACATATGCAGATAGAGAACACTTTTATGTCACTGAAACCAAAGACACGTCTTGTTGAAATAACCTTTCTTGTGCTGGTCACCAAGACAACGGGAATGTCACGCCAAAAACAACTTGTTTGATAAATTCAATCGCCATGACTTGTGAAATGTCTTGCCGATAGGCAACTCAGACATTTCAAATTGGATCAGGGAGACCCTGCCATTCTCACTCCAAAAGAGAAATATCCTGAACCTGTGATGTGCAAGGAGAACCATCCTGAGACAGATTATCAATGAGAACAAACTGAAAGAGATTTTGTCATCAAGGACAAACTGTAAACACAACTGAGATTCAACAATAATCCCAACAATCTATGTGATGTTGAAAACATAATAACATCAAGCCATATGTACATTAAGGAAGTTTGGAAAATAAACCTTGAGGCATTAAAATTCTTTAGAAAGATAATATTAGGCCTCATGTTGTTGATATACAATCCATATGGTGTATATACTTAAGGAAACTTTGATATTGTACATTCTAGTAAAGGAAATTCATGTGCAAGAATCCTCCACAAAAAACCTTCCATCTTCCTTTGAATTTGCAAGCATAGCAAACCAAATATTCAACAAATAGTGTTTCTATTGTAAGAAATCGGTAAGAGAAATAAAGTGGCATTTCACTCAAATTGCACATCTTGGGTGAGTTTTCATCTCTACAATGTGGACTACTAAATCCTCTAGTAGGAAGAGAAAGAAAGGAAGAAGACAAAACACCTTTTTTTCTCTATAACTTTACATTGCTTGAGTATACATTAAAAATGGGGGTTGGCTCTATGGGGTCAAAGTCAACAGGAAGGCCTAGACTATTTTTTTCAAAAATTGATGTTTCTTTAGAATACATTAAATTGGGAGGTTGGTTCTATGGGTTCAAAGTCAATAGGAAAACCTATAATCCATTGGTTTGTATTCTTGTTGTAGTAGCTTAGAGTTTTGTGCCATAGACCTTTTAATGTCCCCATTTTCAGTCACTTCAGCATTGTAGCTAGCTTTTAGTTTCTTGCTAATTGTCAACCTTGTCAAGAGGGATATTTGATGTAGGCAATGAGAGCTCAGTTGGTCTTAAGGACTCCTATGACACTTTTCAAAGTGAATTTTAGCTTTTGGTGTGTTCTTCAAGATTCTTGGAGAGATTGTTTATTTATAGTAAGTCATTTGGTCAGCATCAATTTTCACTAATCATCATTGGTATCATTCTAGTATGGTTAATTTTTTATTTTGATGCTTGCCAACAATTTTTGTAACTCAAGTGTATTATTGAGTTTAAATTAATTAGTTTATTAAGGTTGCTTAATTTTATTAAAATAATTTAAAAAGCACCTTAGTGCAATAGCTTGTTGGAAAGAGAATTTAAAGTTTTAAATTGTGCACACATAAAAGGGGGAACTTTCTCATCAAATTATTTATTATTTTAGAAAAAGGTCTTTTGGAGCCAAAAATGGGTTATTTAATTAAAAGTGATTTTAAAAATATTCCTTCCAAAAAGTTCAATAGGAAAAGCATAAAAGGTGATTCAGGAAGCTCATTAATAGAATAGATTGCAAGCAATTGGTAGGTAGTTTGGAGCTTAAATAATTAAATATAAATTATTTCCTAAGTCACCCTTATGTATATCAACACTCCTGTGTGCTGCTACAGATGGTATGAGCTGATTATATTGCTTGGAAATGAATGTTGATTTCTATTTGGGGATAAATTTATAGGTCTAGGTAGTTTAGAAGTATTATTTGGTGTTTGGAGTGATCTTTGAGGCCTATTACAGAAGTTGAGGGACTTGTGGGAAATGTTGATGGATTGGTTTTCCTTTGTTTCTGATTATTAACACTCAAAAAAATTGCTATAGTGGGCATGTTATGGTTTCAAGTTGCATCTCCTTAGAGGTATTTACATTCTATATGTTTGTTGTTATGGTGGATGACTCATAGTGTCCATCTGTTGTTGTTTTGGGCCTCAATTTGTATGTAACATTCCCATTATTCTACATATTAATTTTCCTATGTTTTACCCGCAAGTAAATAGTTTATGCATCTAACTCTTATGAGCAATAAAAAATTTATTTTCCTTTGAATAATAAATGCACATTTGAAACATATTTCAAACTTTTCCATTGCATACAAAATAATTCCTTTCATTGATTCAAATAATGATGATATTGTTACCCATTTTTCACCTAGGAGCTCAATTAGGCAGGGTAACCCATGTTTTCAAGGGTTCTCGAAGACCAAATGGAAGAACACTTGCATCAGGATCACTTTTTTTAACTTGTTTGCTTCTTGTGTAGATGCAGGGGAAATGATGTTTCAATTTAGCACGTGGATTAAATGTGGCTCCCAAGAGGGTTGGGCCCAGCATGTGGGTCTTCAGTTTAAGGGTGGGTTTTCTTTTTTCACTTTGCCTTGTCTTTCCCTCTTTTCTATTTTGTTTTCTTCTGTCTCTTTCCTTGTTTTGTCAGGGGTGGAACCGGGTCGGGATCCGAACTTGGAACTTTTCCAAAACTCTCGGTTCCTATTTTTTATCCGGTTTCGACCCCGCGTCCACCTTTTCTGCTTTTTTTGGGCCCCTTTTTTTCCTTTGTTTCCGTCGGAGGCGGAACCAGACTGAAACCAAACTTGGAACTTTTCTGAAAGTTCCAGTTTTCATTTTAGTTTCGGGTACGGTTCTGGTTCTACGCTCATTTGCATCTTGTTCTCTTCTTTGGCCTTGTGTTTTACCGTGGGGTAGTTTTTTCCTTTCTTTTCTTCCTTGTCCTTTTTTCCTCCCTTCCTTGCCTTCATCGAAGACGGGTTCGGGTCGGATTCCAAACTTGAAACTTGATGAAAGTTTTTGTTTCGGGTTTATTTCCTCCCCCGCCCCCGCTTTGTTCTACCCGGGATTGGATTCCGTTCCGATCCCGCCCTTCTTTCTTTCTTTCTTTCTTTTTCCTTGTGTGTTTTCTTTCCTTCTCTGGCAGACCTGGAACCAGGTCAGGATCTGAACTTGGAACTTTTCCAAGGTTTCGGTTCCTGTTTTCGTTTCGGCCCTGATCCCGCTCTTTCTTCTTTCCTTTCTTCCTGGGTTTTGATCGAGGGATGTCTCCCCCTCGGTTCCCCTTTATGTTTTTTCCTCTTTCCTTTTCTCCTCGTATGTTGCCAGAGGTGGGATCGGAACGGATTCTGAACTTGAAACTTGAAGAAAGTTTTAAGTCCGGATTTGGTTCTGATTCCGGTTCTGCCTTTTTCTTGGTTTTCCCCCATTTTGGTCCCGATCTCGGTTCCACCGGGATTTTTTCTATCTTTGCTTCCCCCTTTCTTCCCCCCGGTCCTGGTTCCAATTTCATCTTGATCCCACCCCCGCTATTTTTTTGAAAAAACTCAGTACAAAGGGTTTTCGCCAGAAGATGAGAAGTTCATCATAAGGTCTCCCCGACCCGATGGGGTATTTCCGATGGCTTTTTGTGAGATTGATATAACTATGGCTGCTCACCATGAGGTCTTACCGACCATCGTATGTCTTACTGAATGGATTGGAATGCCGGTATGACTTCATCTACCCGCTATGACTTCTCGCCAATAGGTTAATGTCTCACCAAGAGTTGAAGTCGTCGCCATAAGGTCCCAGCGACTTACCAGAGTCCTACCGAAAGGGGAAGTCTTGCCGATAGCAGTCACCTTGCCCACAGAAATGAACATCGGTCTAACTTTCGCAGTTCGGTGAGAAGTCCCGCCGATAGTTGTAGGGGTGATCAGTCAATAGTGGTGTTGAATCTAATGGATAGATTTGATGCTGCTTCTCGAAGGGGAGGTAGCCGTGAGTCACTATAGCAGCTGGAGATGATGACTTGAGGAGCAAGGGGACATTAATGACCCTATCGTAGAGCATTCAATGCGACTCTGACGAAGTCTTAATGGCGGACTCGAAGGCTGTAAGATAACGATGGTTGTAAAGATCTGAAGGCCATGCCCGGGGATGAGCTTTCACCAACATGAGCAAGGAATGCACATTAAATGCTTCATTGACTTCATTCCAAGGCACTTCTAGGGCTGACGTGTCTAGGGCTGACTCATTTTGGAAACCCTAATGCAGGGGGCCGACCTTTGGTTGTATATATGGCATTTTTGCCTTTTGGTAAGACAGTTTTTAGTTAGGAGATTGCCGAGAGCACTATTCAGACTTTGTAACTCATTATTTTATGAATACTACAGATCTGTAACACAGACACTCCTTATTTTCTCAATAGAAGGTTATTTCCTTCACAGTTTTTCTTTGTGGTTTAGTAGCTGGTTGTGAGTTTCATGATTAAATTCTGTGTGATCCCTTTATTTGATCAAATTCCTTCAGTGCTGAATGCAAAGGATATTATGTTGCAAATTTAGTTTATGTTAGTGATCTCTTTCTTTTGCATATTATATCTATGAAAACATCTCATTTTCCTTTGTGCTTAGCATTAGAACATTCGGAGCCTTACATAGACTTGTTTTTGTAAACATAAATCTCTGTATTGTGAGATTGTTTAACTCTATTGAGATTTTTTGTGAGTTTTCTGCAGTATTGTCATATGTTTATCTTTGGTGTATCACCTGTTAGTGATAGGTTTTGGATTCAAGTACATATTTCTTACTCTTTTCCTTTATCATTCTTTAGTTTTTCCCAAGATATCTAAAGGGGAACTAGCCCATAATCTGGAGGTTCTCTTCATTCCTAGGTCACCCACAACCTAGAAGTTTTCCCATGTGTCAATAGGTTGCTATAGTTGATAGCTTAGCAAGGGTGCAAAATTTATTTGACAACAGTTTTTGGCACGCTCGGTGGGACTGTGAACTACTTCTCAGTTCATGTTTATGCACTTTATTGCTACTGTTTGGTGTGTATAGCAGTAGTTTCAGCCTTTTGGAGGCATGTTCTTTACATACTTGGTGACTCGGAGCTCAAATCTTCTGTTTTCATAGACATAGGTCTTGGTATGTCTCAAAATAATTTGTTAATTCTAAGTTTCCAGCTCTTTAACTGAAAACATGTCAAATAATTATGAAGATGCTTACTATTACCCTCCATATCATGAGTATGTTGCTCCTCCACATCCATATCAGAGTGTATTGGACCTGCTCCAACAGATTGACCATACATTGTGGGATCTCAGTCAAGGTCTTCACAATATGAAGATTAATGATATTAGTAAGGTGCTTGTGTGCCTATCTAGGATATTGGTTGATATCAAGATGCGGCAGGGTACCATTATGCATCAACAAGAAGTGGCTGAGCAAGTCAACTTTTATGATCAAGAAAGAGTGGCAAAAAGAATCTAGTTCGAGGAAGGCCTTGAACAGGAAATAGTTGCTAAGGAAGAACAAGTGAAGCTGCTCTCTGCTTAGGTGTAGAATACTCAAGCTTGCTCTGACTATCAGCAGCAACTAATGGAAGAGTTGCAGAGGAAGCAATTTGAAGAGAACCTTACCCAATAGCTAGCTGCAAAGGAGGCAGAAAGGAGGCTAAAAATTTTTGAACAAGAGGTTCCCAAGTACGAGTTTTCCAGCTTCAGGCAAAGTCAGCCTCTTGACTCCCTTAGAAAGTCTTCTTAGTTTGAAATTCCAAGCTTTAATGGATTCAATTCGATGCAAGAGAATGTAGTACCTGAACAAGATCAGTCCAACATCCCTCAAGAGCATCCCATTGATCCAGATGACTTACTCCTCAAGGAGAGAATTAGCAAAGTAAGTCCATTGCATTTAGTTGTAGCATGTTACCGACTATAGCAAGAAAAGCTCAAACAGGAGGAGAGGTAGGAAGTAGAATAGAAGACAGATGAAGATCTTCACTTGTAGATAGAGGATGCCCAAGTTTCACTGGAAAGGAAGCCACATAAAGAAGAACAATTGGTTTATTTGCTTGATCAACTACCTGGTTATGTTGAGCAAGCTGAAGAAAACCTGAAGGTTCCTGGTTTACCAGTTGTTAATGGACAACCAAAGAATATTGCCGACTTGTTCAATGAACTTCCTCAATTTGTCAATGAAGATGAGGATTTCACATGCATGATAGCATCTATGCCTAGTATGGAGCAACTAAATGATAAAATTCATCTAGATTTAATGCAAAATTATGAGTCAAGTGATATCATAGAAGCTTTTTGTTCCAACATAGATGATGAACTAATGTCATATGAAAGGGAAGCATGTGATCAGCCCATTCAAGTTGGTGAGACTATTGCAGAGGTTGTTGAAGATAATGCCTTGCATCCTGTTGAACAAGTCCCTAGACGGGACTTGCTGTTTTGCAAAGAGGGTAATTTTGATGCCTTGTTAAAGCTAGATGAGAGCTGCATTAGTCCTGAATTTGGTCTTTTTGTTCAGAGGAGTAAAGAAGACATTGAAGAGGATATGTTTTGGAATGATTTAGAAGCTTTTTGTACCAATTTGGGTGCTGAACTATTGCCTCTTGATGAAGCTAATCATGAACAACTTGGGATTACTGAGGAAGCTTCTTTTTTCTCACTAAGTCAGTCACAGGGGTTAGACTTTCCTAGCCTATGCTATAAAGCAGCAGTGCATGAGCGAGAAACCAGCAGGGAGAGCTCAATTTTTGTCTTTACAAGGGGTTGTCTGATTAGGGATTTAGCCTAGATGGAGTTCCATAAAGTGCCAATGGTTAATCAAGCATTCACACATGGAGCCATAGCTGAAATTGGCGTAAAAGATGTACTTACGATTGACAAAGAGTGTGTTCAATTTACTTATCCTCCTTTGAATACAAATGCATATGATCAGTTTAAGGAGGTAAGTGAACTTGTTACCCTCTTTCATGCAGCAGTGCATTGTAATTTTAAACATCTTTCAGTATACCATCTCTATTCAGTTGCCATTAAGCTTGAGAGCCCTTGCATATTAAGAAGAAAAGGAAGCTATTTCAACCACCCTGTGAATGGTTTTGTTTAACCACTTTCTTACTGGTTAGTGTAGGGTAGGTTTAGATGCAGTTTTCATTTCCCTAAGTGTTGTTCCAGCACAGTAAATAGTTTATTTCAGTTTTTCTTGTTTTCAATAAGTTTCCAAGTGAACTGTTTCTTGAGTAACATGAGTTACTGCTATGTACAAAGCTGCTCTTGATCTTTTCTGAGTTGTCCCAATGACTCTGTGCCCAATGGATAGGCCTAGGCTACTGGTCTCCATGTTTAGTAGGCAAACATCCAGCAAAGGTCGCCAGAAATGTTACCCATTTTTCACCTATGGGCTCAATTAGGCAGGGTAACCCATGTTTTTAGGGGTTCTCGAAGACCAAATGGAAGAACACTTGCATCAGGATTACTTTTTTGTAACTTGTTTGCTTCTTGTGCAGATGCAGGGGAAATGATGTTTCAATTTAGCACATGGATTAAATGTGGCTCCCAAGAGGGTTGAGCCCAGCGTGCGGGTCTTCAGTTTAAGGGTGGGTTTTATTTTTTCACTTTGCCTTGTCTTTCCCTCTTTTCTATTTTGTTTTCTTTTGTCTCTTTCCTTGTTCTGTCGGGGGCAGAACTGGGTCAGCATCCAAACTTGGAACTTTTCCAAAACTCTCGGTTCTTGTTTCTAATCCGGTTCTGACCCTGCGTCCACCTTTTCTGCTTTTGTCGTGCCCCTTTTTTTCCTTTGTTTCCGTCGGAGGCAGAATCGGACTGAAACCAAACTTGGAACTTTTTCGAAAGTTCTAGTTTCCATTTTAGTTCTGGGTACGGTTCCGGTTCTGCGCTCATGTATGTCTTGTTCTCTTCTTTGGCCTTGCATTTTACCATGGGGTAGTTTTTTCCTTTCTTTTCTTCCTTCTCCTTTTTTCCTCCCTTCCTTTCCTTCATCGGAGGCGGGTTCGGGTCGGATTCAAAACTTGAAACTTGATGAAAATTTCTGTTTCGGGTTTATTTCCACCCCAACCCCCACTTTGTTCTACCCGGGATCGGATTTCGTTCCGATCCTGCCCTTCTTTCTTTCTTTCTTTCTTTTTCCTTGTGCATTTTCTTTCCTTCTCTAGCAGGCCCGGAACCGAGTCAGGATCCGAACTTGGAACTTTTCCAAGGTTCTGGTTCTTGTTTTCGTTCTGGCCCCTATCCCGCTCTTTCTTCTTTCCTTTCTTCCTAGCTTTTGATTGAGGGATGTCTCCCCATCAGTTCCCCTTTATGTTTTTACCTTTTTCTTTTTCTCCTCGTATGTTTCCAGAGGCGAGATCGGAACGGATTTCGAACTTGAAACTTGAAGAAAGTTTTAAGTCTGAATTTGGTTATGATTCCAGTTCTGCCTTTTTCTTGGTTTTTCCTCCTTTTGGTCCCGATCTGGGTTCCTCCGAGATTTTTTCTATCTTTGCTTCCCCCTTTCTTCCCCCCAGTCTCAGTTCTAGTTTTGTCTTGATCCTACCCCCGCCAGTTTTTTGAAAAAACTCAGTACAAAGGGTTTTCACCAAAAGATGAGAAGTTCGCCGTAAGGTCTCCCCAACCCGATGGAGTCTTGTCGATGGCTTTTTGTGAGATCGATATAACTCTAGTTGCTCGCTATGAGGTCTTTCTGACCATCGTATGTCTTGCCGAATGGATTGGCATGCTGGTATGACTTCATCTGCCCACTATGACTTCTCACCGATAGGCTAATGTCTCACCAAGAGTTGAAGTCATCTCCATAAGGTCCCAGCGACTTACCAGAGTCCTGCCCAAAGGGGGAGTCTTGCCGATAGCGGTCACCTTGCCCACAGAAATGAACATCGGTCTAACTTCACAGTTTGGTGAGAAGTCCCGCTAACAGTTCTAAGTTACGCCGATAGCTGCAGGGGTGATCAGTCAGTAGTGGCGCTAAATCTAATGGATAGATCTGATGATGCTTCTCAAAGGGGAGGTAGTCGTGAGTCACCATAGCAGCTGGAGATGACGGGTCGAGGAGTAAGGGGACATTAATGACCCTATCGCAGAGCATTCAAGGCAACTTTGACGAAGTCTTAACGACAGACTCGAAGGCTATAAGATAACGACGGCTATAAAGATCTGAAGGCCATGCCCAGGGACAAGCTTTCATCGACATGAGTAAGGGATGCACATTAAATGCTTCATTGACTTCGTTCCAAGGCACTTCTAGGGCTGACGTGTCCAGGGCCAACTCATTTTGGAAACCCTAATGCAAGGGGCCGACCTTTGGTTGTATATATGGCATTTTTTCCTTTTGTAAGACAGTTCTTAGTTAGGAGACTACCGAGAGCACTATTCAGACTTTGTAACTCATTATTTTATGAATACTACAGATCTGTAACATAGACACTCCTTATTTTCTCAATAGAAGGTTCTTTCCTTCACAGTTTTTCTTTGTGGTTTAGTAGCTGATTGTGAGTTATATGATTAAATTTTTTGTGATCCCTTTATTTGATCAAATTCCTTCAGTGTTGAATGCAAAGGATATTATGTCTCAAATTTAGTTTATGTTAGTGATCTCTTTCTTTTACATATTATATATGTGAAAACATCTTGTTTTCCTATGTGCTAAGCATTGGAACAGTTGGAGCCTTACATAGACTTGTTTTTGTAAACATAAATCTCTGTATTGTGAGATTGTTTAACTCTATTGAGATTTTCTGTGAGTTTTCTGCAGTATTGTCATATGTTTATCTTTGGTGTATCACCTATTAGTGATAGGTTTTGGATTCAAGTACATCTTTCTTACTCTTTTCCTTTATCATTCTTTAGTTTTTCCCAAGATATCTAAAGGGGAACCAGCCCATAATCTGGAGGTTTGCTTCATTCCTAGGTCACCCACAACCTAGAAGTGTTCCCATGTGTCAATAGGTTGCTATAGTTGATAGCTTAGCAAGGGTGCAAACTTTATTTGACAACAGATACATGATTTCCATATGACATTTCATGTTTTCAATTTCAATAGAGATGAATACAAAATACACTTAAAATAAGTATGAAGTACAATGGTCTAGGAATTCCCTCTCAAATCTTGGCTGCCAACTAAAGAGGAGAAGCATCACTCAAGTGCTTTTCCACCAACCTCAGACTCACTATAGTCCCCGCACATCTACCTAACTGGAAATATGGCCCTACCCTTCAACAAAGAGCTTGGTTTGGTAACCTCATAACAATAGACTATTATGAGCTTGGTGTTGTGTCCTATACATTTCTAGATTGGCATACAGTGGTTACAACTTACATGTATGAACATCCCATGTCTAGTACCGAATCTTGAATCATAGTGAAACCAACAGTGTAAACAATGGCTACTTATACTACTTTGGCAAGAGTTTCCATTACCCTTAACTTAGAGTAGACCTCACATGTTCACCCTCCTTCCTAGCTTGATTTGGTTTATAACAACCATTATATTCTATATCTAGGTTACTCCCTTTTCCACAAATCTAACCAATCCCAAGAATAACCCCCACATAATCATCCCATAATAATGTGACTATACTACTAAAGTGCTTAGACAACATCTTGCATAATGGTACATATGTCTAACATAGACTCCCTTCATAAAGTAAAGATATATACACATAGTATAACTCCATTGCACTCAAATAAACTCCCATATATAGAGTACATAAAGACATAATCAATAAGATAGGTTCTACAACATATTGCATAACCATGAAACAAGAAATCTCAAACAAATACTACATCATACTCAAAAACACTCTTTTCCCAACATATAGACAAACTAAATTATCCTTTCCAACATAAAGACAAAGGTATAGAAACTAGCAATGCCTATATGAGCTCCAATTGATTAAACTCTTTCCAACATAAAGGAAAAGGTTCACCAATGTAACTAAGGTAAAAATCTAGGTTAGCACGAAATAAAATGCATAAAAGAAACCCTAGCTAAACAGTGAAGTACAAAGGAGGAAAATAGCACAAAAGAAAGGAATAATTTCACCAAACAGCCTTCATGCCCTCCATGATTAACCTTCATTTCCCTTCTCCATTTGTTGTAAAATGATGTTTTCCCTCATATTTTAAGGAGCAACTATGACCTATAATAAAGACCTAAGCAAATATTGAAGGATTGTACTCAAAGTTGCAAGTGTACTCAAAAATTGCAAGTATGAAGAAGTTTGCAAACATGAAGCATGAAGAGATGAAAAAATGAAGTTGACATTGCCCTTTTTTAGAAAAGTCAATTTTGGAAGAATGGCTAGGATTAAAAGTTGAAAAATACCCCAAGATCAAGGGCTGAAGTTAAATGTGACAACTAGCAATTAGGGTTAGGGTAACATTAGGGTAAAATTTGAAATGAAGGGTTGAGATTTCATTTTAAGAAAATCAAATCAAAGGTCAAGAATGCATGTGACAAGAGGATATTGGACATGGAAAAAGAGACTGTTGGAAAATCAAATAATAATTTAAAATTATTTGATTTAAGAGGTTGAGTTGACCTCTTGAATTAAAAATTAATATAATTCAAGAGTGGTGGGGTCATGTGACAATAAATAATAAATTGTTTACTTGGTGTGAAAATAGAAAGTAGGGAATTTAACTAAATGACTTTAGAAGGAAAATCAACGTGGACAATAATTAAATAAACCATAGGAATTTATTTAATTATAAGAGGATATAAGGAATTAATGATGTAATTAAATAAATAAATAAAGTTTATTTATTTAAATAATCAAGATGAAATAGTGGACAAATAATAATTAAATAAATTTAAGAATTTATTTAATTGTAGAGAGATATAAGAAATTAGTGACATATTTAAATAAAATAAATGTAATTTATTTAAATAGTCAGGAGGAATAAAAGATATGAATTAATTAAATAATTGAGAATTATTTAATTAATAGTTGAATTTGGACTAGAGGACATAATTTAAATATATTGATTATGTTGAGAAGAAATTATATGGAGAAAAATAAAGTTTGTAGGCCTAGGTCAATTTTATGTGTCTTAAGTATGAATCCTCAAATTGATTGACACCTTCTCCAAGTTCCATTTGACTATCCTCTTCTAACTTCCTCACAAATTCTCACAAGAACCAAAAATGCAAAATACCAAAATAACTCTCAACTCACAAGCTCTCAAACTCACAGCAAAAACAACATCAAGATATTCAAAAAGATAAGTGTAGAATCTGGTAGATATTCAAAAATGATGACAAGCTTGCACTTGACTAGTTTAAAACACTATTTATAGGCTTATTCAAATTCATAGGATTCTTTTGCATTACAAGCTCTACTAAATATGGTGCCACCTCTATGCTTTGGCACTACCTTCATAGGCACAACCTTCTAACTTATTCCTTGCTTCACATAGCATTCACTTCCCTACTTAAGCATTTAACACAGTTGCAATACTTCTTACGTGCTTATGCTTTAATGTTTGACTTGGTCAAGTTTACTTTATGCTCTAGAATATCTACCACTTAAAGCTACGCTTTAAGCTTCTTGCACCCCATCTTATATCATATGCTTTGATGCATATTACTAGCAACAATAATCATCGCTACTTTATGCACTTTATGGTTTATATTAATAACTTCGATTCAAATATATAAATTATATATTTTTGTATATATTATATATGTATATATATATACATTTAAATATATATATACATATATATATATTTCATAAGATTTACCAAATGTACATCAATAAACATATTTATATAATATATAATAAAGAATAATATTATGCATATACATATATGTACGTTTATATATGTATATATATACCACATATACATATATACGTAATCCTATTTCATTATCTTTATTAAATACTTATACATATTATACCATCAATTGACCTACATACATGGGATGCATATATATATAAATATATATGTCAATTTAGTCCAATTAGTATCCCCATTCATATGGGTGATCTATCCATGAGCATGTGTAGGTATGTCTACCTATGTATACTCATGTATGTATTCACTCACATGTATGAGGCTACCGTAGACATTTACACATACATATATATACATCTTATGCACATATCACATTGATACCACAATAAGCATACATGGAAAGACTAACATAGGACATCTAGACTTAATTACAATTCTCAATCACATCATTCACAAAAAATATTACTTACCTTTCCCAAAATTAATTTGACTCTCTATGACCAATTAGGAATTGAGTGTTTGATTGCTCAATTAGGCTCATTAAGGGTTACCAAGCCAAGTTCTTCTCTTGAGTGATACTTCCCCTCTTTTCTGGAGGATCAAACCTATTCCTGCACTCAACTTGACACATCATAACCATAGTTAGTTGAACACAACATAATCATATGCATCATACATTTCATAGTTAGAAACATTATAAAATATCAAAGAGAATCAACCATTCATTCATTCAAGTTTAAATAAACATATTCATATAAAGATTAATAGAACACATTCATGTAGAGATCCATAAAACACATTCATTTATTCAATCAATTTAACCAAACAAGGTAATAGTAAACAGGTAATATTGCTTGGGGTGTAACATATTCCCCCCCTTGTGAATCATCATCCCTGATGATTTATTAAGTATTGACATGGACATAACATTAAACATCAAACACTAATCATCACATTTCAAAACATTATTGTTTTCTAGAGTTTTCAAAATCTTGCAATGGTGCAGGAGCACCCAGATCTTGTAATGCCTTCAAAAGGCTAATGTGTAAAATTTGTAATGTTCAAGTCTAAAATATTGAGTCAAGGCCATGTAAAGCCTACTTTGAATGTATTCAAATCATTTACTAAGTTCTTAGGTGGTCACCTTATTAGATTTTCAAAATATTTTCAACAAAGGTGGGAAGAGTTGTCAAACTATAATTATGTAAACAAAGTGCACAAAACAAGAAAATTAAGAGTCATGTGGTAGTTTTAAACTAGATGGGAAGTTGGAAAATTATTTTTTAAGTGGGAAAAGTTATAATAATCCTTGTAAGGCTTGGAAAAGCAGACTTTTGTATTCCTGTAATCAAAAATTGCAATAAAAGCCCATGTTTTTCTAAGTTGCAACATTCTTTACAAAGTTTCTTTATTTGTATTGATAGTTTAAGGAATATGAAAAGATAGATTCCTAAGGGATCTCATTTATGAATGAGTTAGTTTTCATTTCAAAGTATTGGAGGTTAGTTTTTAAGAAAAAAAAAAGATAAAAGGCAACTTTCAGTGCCCAGGCAAAGTTCTTTTACAAGCAGTTTTGAGAGTCCCATAAGAATCTAATGGCCATTCCACCAATGTAGGCATATTAGGTCAGTTGAATGGATTGATTTTTTTTTATTTTCAATGTAGACATGTTTATATGTGTATGGGAATCAAGGATATGAAACCATGTTGTTGTTTCAAGGAAATTTCTGAGTTTTCCACTTGAAAAATGAAGGTTCCAAGAAGGGTTTTGAAGAAATAATGCGTCCATGGATTGGGAAATGGATTCAAATTCTTTAGCAGACATATTTTTACATGTTTCAACTGATGGCCAGAATGCATGAGGTTTGTAAGGGTGATATTCATGAAACCCTCTCTTTTTGGTGTATTTCACCCTATAAACAAGGGTTTGGTAAAACAATGTGCTTTTAAGTTCCTCCACTCTGAAAAATGATGAGATCTTGAGTTTTATGACATGCTTAAATACTTTTTGAGGTTTTTTGACAAACTGGAGTTGAAAAAAAGGTGGATGCTTTGTAAAATAGGCCTACTCTAGTAGCCTTTTTAGGTGCACAGTCTAAGAATTTGAAGATTTCTTTGAGACAGTCATTGTAAGATTTTGTTTTGTTGATATGGACATTAAGTGGTCTTTGAATATGGTTTGGTTCTTGGGATTTGCATTAGATTTGTGAGTTTTACCCACTTTAGGGCATGGAGTCCTATTTAACAAATAATGCCTTGATGTCATAGAAATGGGAAATCTGATAACACAGTGTAAAGAATGGTTAAAAATGGTTTAATATTGTCTTCAATGTTGTAACAAGTTGTTTCTAAGTTTGGATAAGGATTCTAAGGTAGGCTAATGCTTTTTTACTGTTTGAAGCAAGGTTACTCAATGAACATTTGAACAATAAGGAAGTCTTGTGGCTACAAAAGTGGAAGGTCTATTAGGACAGAGTTATGGATGAGTTCTTGGTTTATCTCACATGTAATAATCATGCCTTTAAGGGTGCTTCTATGTTTTGAAGGAGATCATAAGGTTTTTTGTTTGGGTGACTTGAACAAGGCTTCTTGATGAGTAAGTTAGTGTTTGACTGTAATTTTGAGAAATAGAGGTAAGGTTGCTTTCACAATAATGACAATAGAGATGCATGGAGGTTTGATAAGAATAATGTGTTTCCTTGGTGAATGTGTTTATTGGTGGTTGCTCGATGTGCTAGAATGTGGTTTGTTGAATTGAAAACTTGATAATTTTTGTAGAAATGCTAATGAGCATGATGAATGAAGGGACTGTTTTCATAGGTCCTGATTTGAGTTTTGTTTGCTTTCGATCAGCTTGATGGTGTAGAATATGGTTTTGTTGAGGTGGAACACTGACTTGATGCCTTGAAGTTGTGTATATTGGAAGACTAAAGAGTGATTTTTGATGAAAGTTAAGTGAAATGTTGAATTTTATATATTTGATCTTCTCCTGATTCTGTTTGGGTTTGAAATCCCCTGAAGAATAAGTGTTTGGTTATGATGCTTTACATCATGCAAGACTTGTAAAAACTTATGCTTCATCTCAACATAATCTTCCCAAGTGACAGAATCTTTTGCATAGTGGTTTGATTGGACTTTGCACTGTAGAGCCTCTCTATTACGTAAGTGGAGCTTACATGTTTCGAGCACCTTGAGAGGCTCTTGTTTATTACAACCCCTAGATCCTACACTTGTAAATCATTCCAATCAATAACATGGCTATCACCTAGGGTATACTTCTTAAGATATGATACATGAAAAACATCATGCATCCTAGCAAGAGCTAGTGGCAAAGCAATTCTATATGCTGCAGGGTTGATCTCTTCAAGAACCTTGAAAGGACCTACATAGTGCGGAGCTAGTTTGGATGACTTTCCAAACTTAATAGAGCTCTTATGAGGTTTGAACCTTAAAAAAAAAATTTCTCCTACTAAGAAACTTTTGGGTACCCACTTGGCATCAACATAAGTTATCTTCCTATCATTAGCTTTTGCTAACATCTACTTAATAGTTCCAACTTTCTCCTCCATTTCGAATAACATCTCTGGCCCAAGGCTTATCCTATCTTCTATCTTATCCCAACTTATAGGTGTTTGACATTTCCTACCATATAATGCTTCAAATGGAGCCATCTTTATCATAGAATGATAAGAGTTATTATATGTAAACTCAACCAATGGTAGGTAATCTTCCCATTTGTATTGTTGATCCATGCAATACATCCTTAGTAGGTCCTATATCACTTGATTTACCCTTTTAGTTTTTCCATCCGTTTTTGGATGATATGCAAAAATTATATTCAATTTCATTCCAAGTGTCGAAAATAGGGTTTTCCAAAATCTAGATGCCACATGAGCATCCCTATCAGATATAATATTTTTGGGAATCTCATGTAATCTAAATATCTCTTACACAAACTTCTAAGCTATTATAAGAGCTCCATCGGCTAGATTTCCTAGCATTAAGTGAACTACCTTAGTGAGCTTGTCCACTACTACCAGAATGGCATTGTGCTTATTCCTTGACATAGTTAGTCCTTGCACAAATTCCATGCTAATGACTTGCTAGTTTATTTCTAGAACTTCATGTGGATACAAAAGACCTACAAGGTGATGATGATCTTTCTTCACTCTTTGGAACTCCAAGAAACTGGATGCAAACCTTGCAGCATCCCCTTTCATACCCTTCCAGAAATATAATGGCTTTACATCAGCCAACATTTTGGTGACATGAGGATGTCCTAAATATGGTGCAATGTGAACTTCGTTCCATACCATGTTCCTCAATTCACTAGAGTTAGGTACATAAATTCTCCCTTGAAATCTAAAAAATCCATTTGGTTCAAGGTGATACCCTTCATACCTTCTATCTCGAGGATCATCCGAGAGTGCTTGCTTGACTTGTTCATAGAACTCATCACCCTTGGATTCTTGCAAAACTTGACTCTTAAAGTCAGTTTGGATTGATACCATCGAGGAGATATGCCTCCTACAACTCAAAGCATTAGCAACCTAATTCTCTTTCTCCTTGATATAATTATTGTTGAAATAATAGTTCAATATTAGTTCTAACCACCTTCTCTGCCTTGCATTAAGATTAGGTTGGGTAAATAAATATTTGAGACCATGGTGATCGGTCTTGAGTTCAAAGGGTTTTCCCAATATATTGTTTCCATATTTGTAGTACATGAACAACTATTGCTAACTCTAAATCATGTGAATCATAATTTTGTTCATAGGGCTTTAGCTTACTTGACTCATAAGAAATGACTTGCCCCTCCTGCATTAATACTCCACCCAACCCTTCTCCTAATGCATCCGTAATAACAAAAATGTTACCATTTGGATTTGGTAACTTTAGTATCGGATTTGTGGTTAACTTTTTTTTGAGTAGATTAAATGTTGCTTGATATTTCTCTGTCCACTCAAACTTCTTACCCTTCCTTTGCAAAGATGTGATGGGAAAGGCTATCCTTGAAAAAATTCTCTACAAACTTATGGTAACACGTGGCCAAACCCATAAAACTTCTAACTTTAGGTACACTCTTGGGTACCAGCCATTCTAATACCACTTTAATCTTTGCAGGATCAACTACAATTCCATTTTCTGAGATTACATGACCCAAATATTGTACCTCTTTTTGGTTAAAGGTACACTTTGAGAGTTTCCCATACAACTTATGTTCTCTCAATCATTGCAACACCATCTCCAAATGCTTATGATGTTCTTCCTCATTCTTGGAGTAGATTAAGATGTCGTCCAAGAATACCAACACAAACATATCCAAGCAGTCTCTAAATGCACTATTCATTAGGTTCATGAATGTCATTGGTGCATTCGTCAGTCCAAAAGGTAAGACTATGAACTCGTAATTTCCATATCTAGTTCTAAAAGCTATCTTAAAAATATCTTTGTCCTTGATTCTTAGTTGGCGATATCCAAAACATAGATCAATTTTTGAAAACACAGCGACACCCTGCATCTAATCAAAGATATCACCTATACAAGGAAATGGATACTTTTTCTTTACCATTGCTTTGTTAATCAAATAATAGTATATATAAGCATAGCGTACCATCTTTCTTCTTAAAAAAATTACTAGCTCTCCCTAGGGTGAAACACTAGGTCTTAGTAATCCTTTAGACAACAATTCCTCTAATTGTTCCTTTAGTTCCATCAATTTAATTGTGGTTATCCTATATGATACTTTTGATATAGGTTTCAACCTAGGGAGTATATCAATGGAGAAATCAAACAATCCTTTAGGAGGTAATCTAGGTAGTTCATTTGAAAATACATCCAAAAAATTTCTGTAGGATTGGATATTTCTCCATATACATTTTCCCTGTTTCCACTACTCCTTCAACTTCTTGAAAATATTGAGCTCCATAATACATGACAATATCTTGAAGGATGAATTCCTTGTATTCCTCAATTTTATCCTTCTTTACTGTGAAGAGTTGACAACCCTTTTTTTTCACTCTATGCATTTGCACAACTGAAATATATCACAGTTTCACTTCTCTAGGTGTTCGTTGTAAACACACTTGGTTACCTAGGTCATCTAAACATTCTATGGTTTTAGCATGGCAATCCACTTTAGCTCTATGCTTCCATAGCCATTTCATTCCTAAGATGACATCATAAGAACCTAAGGGAGCTACATAAAAATTCACTTTTGTAGAGAAACTTGGAAGTTCTAACCTTGCTTCAAATAGACATTGACTAAACGTAGCTTTTGTTTGGTTTGCATACTCCACAACCCAAGATTTTTCCATAAAACTAGCCTTTCTAGAAATTTTTATTGTTATTTTAGGAGAAATGAAATTTTCTATGGCACCAATATCAAATTTGAGATAGGAATGTCAGAAAAAATATTCGAGACTTCCACTAAAGTGATTTGATACTCAACTTGCTAGTTGTCTACTACAGCATGTATCCCTTACTAAAATTTACCTTGTTGTGGAGGAAGAGGATTTCCACGTGGTTGAGATTCTATTGGCTTACTAGGACACCAATTAACATAGTGATCCCCTCCACATGTAAAACATCCATTCACTGGTCCCTTCCTTTTCATAGGTCTCCCAGAGTTATTAACATTTATGCCAGCTTTGTTGTTGTTGTTATAGTTGTTGTTACTTCCTCTTCTTGGTTTATTCCACCTTTGTTGAGGTCCCTTGTCCCCTTGCTTCTGAAAATTTTTCCCTTCAATGGGTCTTATTGGTGCTTGATTAGCTTGTGCCAAGTTAAACTTCTTGTTATTCCTTTCTCGATAGATTGAAATATACTTAAGCTTTTGTTCATGCTTAATCACTTTTTCATACACCAAGTCCATGGTTGTTGGACTGTGTACATCTACTTCACCACCTATTTGGGAATTCAACCCTATAATAAACTTCCTTATCTGGAATCACTCATCCTTTTGGTACATGGGTACGTACCTCAAGAGTTGGGTTAAATTTTCCCAATATTTATTCACTAAGAATCTCCTAACCACCATTTCTAGAAAATCTCCAAAAACTCGCTCATTGTCATCCTCAAGGAACTGAGTCCCAAATCCATTTTCTTTTTCATACACCATTTGGATGCTTCACCTGATAATTGGTAAGCATAGCTTTAGTGACTTCAGAGTAGTTTCTAATCTCAAAGTACTTTTCCATATCCGTAAGCCAAGCTTCAACAACATCCCTAGTTGCACTACCCTCAAATTTAGGAGGCATGATTTTCTTCATGTCACGAGACAACTCATTGGCCAATTGCTTCCTTTTAGTTATTTTTGACTTCGAATGTGACTCCTCATCCTCTTGTTCACTAGAATGGGTGTGATCATGAGAATTCTCCCCTTCCTCTTCATTATAAGGTACTTCCTCATCATTATTTGGATTTTCTTGTTCCACTCTTTCTTTACCCCTTACTTCTTGTTCAAGGTTTCCTATCCTTACTCTTGTTTCATCCATTATAGACAAGATGCTATCCAACTTAGCTTATGCATTCTTAGTACCTTGTCCTACTTCTTGACTGCCCCCAATATTAGTTCGTGTTCTAACCATTTTTCCAAGAACAATTTACCTGGAGGTTTCATTTAATTAGATCTAAGAAAGTTTACTTAACATTCTACAAGCATTAAAGAACAATCATTCAAATAAGAATATCTTAAAGAACTTTTACATGTGTTGTACCCCAAATTAAAAATTTTGCTACACTTAGGCATTTTGAAGAAATAGTCAAAAGTATTGTTAAAATTGTCAAAATAAGGTCAAAATTGGGAATCTACATGTCTTCCATGAGGGGCAGAAACTCAAAATTTTCAAAATATGATGATCTAGGTCTACTCAGACTGACCAAGTCTACAAAACCTAGATCTCAATTTTTTGGCCCTAAATTTTAGGAAATTTTCTATTTTTAGAAACTTTCTAAAAATAGAACTTTTTTTCTGGATTTTTCTGGGTTTCTTCTCAAATGGATGCTGGAATTTTTTTCTAAAACTAGAAAGTTTGGCTTCCAGGGTTCAAACTGATTTTGATTGGCTAAAAATACTTCCTCGTCAGGCTGGTCTAGTCAGAATCATCAAAAGACTAGTTTTTCATTGGTGGGTCTATTCTGCTTTTTCAAAAGCTTTGTCAAGAGCTCCAAGGTCATTAATGGAGGTCAGTCAATTGCTAGGTGTCAGATTCAGATTCTCGGGCACTACTCAGATCAAGAAACTGCAACGTATGATCGAGGGATGAAGAATGGAGAATAGAAGTTGAAGAATCATGAAAATTGCAAAATTTTGGCTTTGGAAAGTTTAGGCTCCCCTACCCAATCTAGGAACCTAGGGTTTTGTGCCTTAGAAAAAATTTCATCTCCAACAATCAAAGCAATGGAAATCACATGGAACGAAGGGAAAATTTGAAATTTTCAAAATAAAAACTAACACTGCCAAGCATGGGCACCCTAGGAGGAGATAGGTGCCTAGTCGCTCAAGAGGTCAAATGATGGAACTAGGGTTTGCTCATCCCAAAAAATGTTGCTTAGAATCCTCCAAGCTCCGCAGTGAATCCATCAACACAATCATCTAATCAATCAATCATCTAGAATTGAAGATCAAACAGAGAGGTCCCAACAGAGAAGCAAAATGTAAATTATGAAATTATCAGAAAATATTCCAAGTCTGGAGATCTTGAGAACCTAAGAGGAGATAGGCGCCTAGGGTTTTGGAGGCTCAAATCAAGTGATTAAGGTTTTCCAGATCAGTCAATCTCTTTAGAATTCTACCAGCTTCACAATGAAAATCTTAGTTAGATCATCAAACTCATCAACTGCCAGCAAATTCAAATTGAGTGGAGGACACAACATGGGGTTTCAAGTTTGAAGGATGAAAAAGAGATAAAATTGGCTAAGGTTGGAGATCTTGGGTGCCCTATGAGGAGATAGGCGTTGAAGATTTTGGGTCATCAAATGGTTGAATTAATGGTTGACACCTCCAGAATGTTGTTTTCAGAATTGAACAAGCTTTCAAACACACTCACCAGAAAATCCATCAAATTTGGAAGTCACCAAAGTTGTGCAAAATGAAAATCTCAAGAAAATTCTAAGTCTGGAAGCCATGGGCGCCCAAGGTAGCCAGGGGTGCCTAAGCTTTTGAGACCCTAAAATTAGTTTTTAAAAAATATCACTCCCAAGAGACCCCCTTCAGAATTCATTAGGCTATCCAACGAGTCTAGTCATCAGTTCATCGGACACCCTAATCATCCAAAAATGAGAATTCATCAAAAGATCAGAAAACAAGCAAAATTTGAAGAAAATGAAAATGGCTAACACTAGTAAGCTTGGGCACCCCAGGTAGCCAAGGGCACCCTACATTTTGAGGGATTAGATAATGTTTTTATCAAAATTTTCCTCCACGATAATCTTCTCAAAATCAGTTAGGCTCCACAATGGATCATTCAGTTAGCTCACAAGATTCACCAAGTTTCTGGAAATCAAGATCAAACTGGGGTCAAAACTCAAGCAAAAGTTGAAATTTCATGAAAATTGGCTATGTCTAGAGAAGAAAAACACCCCTAGTCAAGAAGGGTGCCCAAGGCTCAATACCTTAGAAAAATTTTTAGTTTTCATCATGCATCATTCAAATAACGTCCACATTCAATGAATCTAATCAAGATTGGCTTCAAAGGATTTAAAGCTGGAGAATAAAAGCATTTTTCTTCCTCAAAATCTATTTGAGGCTTTGAAATTCATTATTTACAATTTTTTGCAGGTGGTGTCCAAGAGCAAGAGAGGAGGAAACTTAAAAGTTTATTCATTTCAAGATTTGAAGGCCAAAATTCGGTGCTTTTTCAAAGTTCTTCATATTTTCTAGATCAACTCACATAGAGGCTTGCTTTTTCATGCTTTATTTATCTAGGGCATCAATTTTCAGAAGAAGGGGGTCAATATTTTCAATTTTCAGCAATTTGGGTCAGCTTGGTTCATGATTCTCAACAACTTTGGAAATTCTTTTAATCTTCAAGAATCTACTTTTTTCTCGCATGTCCAAGAAATCTTCAATATTTTTAAAATCTGATCAACTAGGTTCATATAAAACATGACTCTGCACAAAACCCACCTCTCAGCTATTTTCAAGAAAAAAATTAAAAAATTAGGGTTTCTGCTTTTTCAACCAGCCATCAACAATTTTCAACAAAGAATGATCCAGGTCTTCTTGCAACAAGATTCTCTACAAAACCCATATCTTAGATTATTTTTGAAAAATCTGCCTGTTTGAAGAAGAAAAATCAGCAAGATATTTTTAGCTTTTGTGCATAACTTGTCCGAGCATAGTTGAATTTATAGTCAAACTTCAAGTTTTTCAGCATATAGTATTCTCCTATGGAATTCAAAGCCAAACAAGTGTTGTATCATGATTATCTAAATGGATGATGTTGAGAAGTGTTTTTTCAATACCATCATGAATAGAAAACATCTTCATCTCAGTTGAAGAACATGAAAGGGTGTGGTAAAAGCAATAGGACTAGTTTTGGAAAAGAGTTGTACAATACTCTTCCGTTGGAAATCAAGAGAAGTGTCAGAAACATAAAGTTGTAGAGCCACCAAGTTATCAATTAATGAGTCATCTTTTGGGGTAGCAATGTTTTTCAAGAATAGAACTCATAAAGCAGCTAAAGAGGTCAAAGATTCTCTAAGTTTAATTGCAGAAGGTGAAGAGATCCTGGAAAAGTGGAATTTTGCTATAGATAGTATTGATGCTCCTGATAGAGATACAGTTTCCAGCTTTTTTGCAAATGTGGTTGAGATTTAAATCAACAACTTTCTACTAGCTTTCTTCCCATTCTTATCTCATGCTTTCTTTCTATTCTTGTCTCATTCTTATCCATTCTTTGAGGGAGAAAAGAAATCAAGATTTAATAGTTGGCATTCTTCCTGTTTTTATGCTTTCATAGGTTGTTAGATACTTATCTTGTTTTAGTTTTAGAAATAAAGCTTGCATGTTGGAAAATCTTGGTTGTAAAAGTAGGGAGATTTTAGGGTTCCCTACTCCTCTACTTGTGTATAAATAAGGGAAGCCTTGCCCATCAGGAAAAATTTAGTGGTGAATCTTCACCAATTGGAAAATTCTAGGAATTGGCCAAGTTGAAATTGGCAAATTTCTTGCACCCAACAAGGTGTCCAAATCACCCGGATTTTATGAACTATAGGTCCAATGCATGTCCATTTTCCAATGATTTTTTTTATGAGGCATATTTAAGCAACAAATTCCCCATTGTCAAACTATGTGTTTCAATTAGACCGACTAATATTTTCGCCTGGAATCCCGAAAACATTTAATAAAACACCTACATATTCACCAATACTATTAAAAAAACATTGTATCAAGACCCATTTCACCAATTAAAATTTACAAATAGTTGCTTGTTGAGACCCATTTCGGCAATTAAAATTTATAAATAGTTGCTCATGAGGACCTATTTCACCAATAACATTAAAAAATAATTACATTTGAGGACACATTTCGCCTTGAAAATTACAACGAACGTTGTATAAGCACACGGGATTCGCCAAATTTTTAATATACCATTTTAAAATCTCGTGGAATTCGCCAAATATGGAATCATGGATTGATATAAATACAATCAAAAGTGTCATTTATTCTTACACATTTTGTTCGGTTATGAGGTTCTACTTCTCGATTTAGAAGTCAGTGAAAGCCAAAAACGTAGACTTAAAAGGTGAGTGATCATTTTTTCATAGTGTTATTAGTTATAATAATAAGTTTTCTTTATCTCTTTTCCATTCTTGCTTCAACCCTTAGAAGTTAGAACCAAACTCTGAAGTTTCAAAGTTTTTGAAACCTCTGACCCACCGAGTAGAAAGATGACCAAGAAAGACTTGCAACTCAACAAAGTGAACCATCAACCAAGTTGGGGAATCACGAAGTTATGAAAATTTAGAACTCCGCGACAAGGTTATATAACTCTGAGGACTAGCGACTAAGTTTAGGAAAAGCCAAAAAAATTATATTGTATTCCATGGTATTGAATTTGATATGTGATTTTGCATCATTTTTAAAGAACACTTATCACACCACTTATAAATTCCTATTGCATTTCCATTCACACAATCTTTAATAAATAATTGAAAGGAATATTATTAATCCATTCCTTGAACATAAATAAATACAATTGAAAGTGTCATTTATTCAGAAGTCAGCCAAAGCTGAAAACGTGGACTTAAAGGTGAGTGATCATTTCTTCATAGTGTTATTAGTTATAATAATAATTTTTCTTTATCTCTTTCCCATTCTTGCTTCAGTCTTAAAGATTATATTGAGTAGGGAATGGGATCTATATTATTATTCTCTATCCTTAAACAAGAAGACATTTTTTTCCAGTTTTTATTCAAAGTGAGAGATGAATATGTCGAGCGACTCGAGCAGCAAGGGTAAGGCTCCTGCCCCTCCTCAAGGTGGTGAAGAGACTCCTGCTACTCCTCAAAGTGGTGAAGAGACTCATGTCGCTCCTCGGGGTGGTGAAGAGACTAGGAGGCCATCAAAACGCAAAAAAAATAGAGGTACCATATAGTCTTTGGAATTTCCAAAGCTTCTAATCTGTCAGGTCAAGATGGAGCTACATCATCAACTCTTCCACCAAATATTGGTAGCATTCCCAATACCTCAACACCACCGGAAGGTCAAGTTGATATTTTCATTGATTTAAATCAAAATGTATCAAATCAGGATAGCAATACCACAAAAGATGTTCCAAGGGGTATATACCCTAGGCCTGGTTAGCCAGAATGAGATAATTGACTTGGATGAGGATGATGATGTTGGTAGCAAGAAAAGGAAAAATAAACCAAAAAGGGGGCACGAGTGCGAAATGACAAGGAGTTTTCAACTTGGTTGGTTGTCAAAATACCCATTCATGGTACCAGTGGGGATTGGCAATTCAAATGATATTGAAAAGGAAACATTGGCCAAATGTAAGATTTGTAGTTGGAAATGTGGAAGATCCAAGACGTTGCAGCTAAAGATTGACACTATAGAAAAGCATATCGGTAAAGTTTATGAAAAACAAATCATAGACGGAAAGGAAGAATCATTCATATGATGGAAATCAAAGGAAGAATGTCTTCATGTTAGGTATGTCGCGGATTATGAAGAGCATGAAAAAAGAATTTCAAACATTGCTGCATGTAAAGGTACACTTGAGGCTCAATTTGGAAAAGCAATGGAAACAACAAATCTGTCAAAAACTATTCAGATGAGTGTTGTTTTTCATATTTTGTCCAGAAGGTGTCGTATAACAGACTACCCAGAATATTCTGGTTTATTATCTTATTTTAATGTTCCTCACTATCTCTACTCACATTGGTCAATAAACGCTGGATGGGAATGGGAAAATTGTCTTGTTGCAGTGGAAAAGGAAGATTTAAAGCATAAAGTAAAAGAGTCAAATTTCATTGCATTATCTTTAGATGAAGTTACTGTGGTAGACAATACTTATTGGGTTTGTATGCATTTGTATACTGTACAACAATGTGTTCGCCAAGCTCATCTTCTCTATGTTCATAAAATATATTTGAACTAGTCAAGAAATCTTTGAATGAAATTGCAGGTATGGATGAGTTGACAATTGTGAAAAAGTTGGTGTGCGTAGGAGTTGATAGAGCTACAATGATGCAAGGTCAAAGGACTGGTGTTTGCACAAAGCTACAAACTACTTGTGCACAATACATGCTTGGCATTCACTACATGGCCCACAAAATGAATTTAGCATTCAAAATTGTAAGCAAGTTTCCTATAGTATCAAAAGTCAAAAATCTAGTCTGCGACATCCATGCATACTTTTTCCGAAGTCCTAAATGTTTCACAGAATTTCAAAATTTTGCTGAGGGAATAACACTAGGAAAAAAGCTTCTCAAGGATGTCGATACCAAATGGATCTCCCTGCATGGACCAACACAATTAGTTCTTTCAGAATATCAATCCTTGATTGGAGTGATCTACAAAAATCATAGCACAACAGACAAAGCTCCTGACCTCTTACATAGGTTAAGTGATATAGAGACACGGTTGACTTTAACTAGTCTTCTCCCCATTCTGGATGTGATGAACGAGCTTGTGAAGAAAGCTCAAGACAAAACTATGTATATTAATGAATATGCCAATCTACATAAACATACATACTTGGCCCTCGATCATCTATATCTAGATCTAACACAAGATGACCCAAATTATTTCATGTGGCAGAAAATTACTAATTTGAATGATCCTGATAATTATTTATAGTTTAATGAAAGTGGGAACTTATGCATTTTGTGTACATGGATATGAGATACAAATGTACCAATGTAAGACAACCAGGTGCTCTAGTAGAGAAGTAGCTATTAACAAGGAAGATTTTCAAGGCATTGTTAAATCTATTGGTGATAATTTGAAGAAAATTGCAAAATCTCTTTCCTTAGAGATTTGTGAAAGATTCCCACGACATGAAATACTTGAATCCATGAGTATTATGTATCCTCAATTTTTGGAAAACTGAGATAACCCAAAATATTTTCATGCTCAGGTAAAAATATTGATCGAACAATTTTTAAAAATGGTAACATATAATGAGCATAAAATAGAAGAAATTTTAGATGAAGCTAAGCTTACAAAACAATGTAGGAATTTTACAATAGTTGTGAAGGACCAGTATAAATCCATGGGTAAGGACAAGGCCTTTGAACTGGGATCAATAAAAAAGGTTTGGACAAACTTAGGTCATAGTGAAATATTGCATGGTTCGATATCAGAATATTTCAAACTTGTTGATTTATGTCAAACAATGATATTGGGGTTAGTGGACGATGAGAGAGTTTTTAGTACATTAGGGTTTTTGAAATCAATGTTAAGAAACAAACTAGACAAGAATTTGAAAAATTGCTTGAGGATGAAATGAACTGTGTATAATGTCAGGAATTTTCCTTTTGAAAGGGCACTCACAATCTGGAGGTCCACATGTGAAAGAAGAGGGACCGGGTTGTGCAACACTCCAATTCCAAAAGCTGGTATTTGTGGCACTAGTAGTGGCAATGGGACTTATATGACAATGACACAATGAATGTTGAATTTGAGACACAAGCCGAAGAAAATAAAGAGAAAACTTGGAATCAAATTCAAGATGACTCTTTTACTTTATCTGATGATGAACGTTAGTTTGAGGACCCCGAGTCTGTTTGGGAAATGGAAGAGAATTAGCAGCTTTTAGGTATTTATATTGCACTTCAAGGATCCTAGGATCAAATTCCATTGTTCCATACTGTAGTTAATGATATTTTATATTGTATTCAATGAAATTGTGAATCATTGCACTTCATGATATTTTATTTTATATTGCACTTCATGAATCATATTCCAAAGTCAAACTATAGTTGATGATATTTATGTTGTATTCCATGAAATTGTGATATTTTATATTTTATATTGTATTTTATATTTTACATTAGTCCATACATAGCATTCAATGAGGTGTCAGATGACGGCGCCTTTGAAAGGTTAAGGAAAGATAAGTCCATAATGTCGCGTGGTCACTGAAACTTGGAACCTTAGAACCAAAGTTTGAAGTTTTGAAGTTTTCCAAACCTTTGACCCACTGACTAGAAAGATGACCAAGAAAGACTTGCAACTCAAAAAAGTGAACCATCAACCATGTCGGGGAATCAGGGAGTTATGAAAATTTAGAGCTTCGTGACAAGGTTATAAAACTATGAGAACTAGTGACTAAGGTTAGGAAAAGCACCAAAACCGCAACTTTGAGTGATAGTAACCACAACAATGAAACTAACCAAAAATCCATCATTCCAATTCCAATAATAGATAATCCATGACATGAATTCATATAAATGTTTAGTGGATATGCTAAGTATTCATGGAGATTGAGTATTCATGTGTGAATTGTAATGCAATTTCACTAAGATTATGGATGCCTGGAAATAAAATCACCTTATAGTTCATATTTTAATTGTGTTAAAAGTAAAACTTGAGCATGTGCTCAGCGATTCATCACTCAACTCAATGCTTATTAGATTAATAACATATTAACAATAGTATTAGTAGCATATACAACATTGAACATTAGCAATTGTTTAAAGTGTATCTAGAAGTTGAAACCACTACTAGACTTTTTCTTCAAATGATATAATCAATAATATAGATAATTGAACATCAACACATTACTGAAGTTTGAATTTGAGCTTTTAAACTGATTATCACATGAAGGGATACATAGTGGCATTGGCAATGCAAAATATTTCTCAAAGACAACTCTGCATAGAGTTGAGTTGGAACTTGGAAACTCATATTATCAAAAATTAAATCACTGCATCACCTTTTCTAGCAACTTCCACTCTTCAGGTGTTGAAATTTTCATTTGTTCTAATTGATGTTGTTTGACTTGAATATTTGTTAACAATTCATGATTCAAATTGGAACCTATTTTGGATTCTTCAACCAATTTTGCACTCAAGGTTAGCAATGGTTTTATGGAATCCAAATAGGTCACCACATCTGTGTTCTGAGGAAACTAGTCCAAATCAATCTTTCTTGCATCCTCCATCTTCTTATTAAAATCATTATTTCCAATGAATTGCTCATTTGTGTCAAAAGCCTCTGGCAAACCAAGCTCTGTGAAGTTCCTTACCTTTTCATCCACCTTCATCTTGTCTGCAGCCAAATGCAAATATTTCTCTATTTCACGCATTCTCAAACACTTTTCAATGACAGATGATAATGTCATTGATGTAGCAAGCCAATTAGTAATCCCTTTTGATTTCAAAACATTTTCATTGGCTTTGTAGACTGTTTGTTGAATTTGATTTGTTGATTTCTCTAATGCCAACACATTTTTTTTCTCCATTAAATATTTGTTGAGCTTATTATGATGTTGTCTAATAGCATCAATCAATTGAAACATGGCACACAAATGATCAATCCCCTGTATTATTTCATCCCAGATCTTTTGTTTCATATTCCTCATTGTTTCACTACAAAATGCAAATAACTTATTTTGACAAGACTTAATTTCATTTTTTGCTTCCATTAGCTCTTCCTCCAATCTTTCATTTCTTTTTCTCTCCCTCTCCAATTTTTGTTCCCATTGTGCATTTCCATTTGCAATTCTTAGTCTTAATTTTTCTGAAGTGGATTTTTCCTCATCATATTTCTTGTTGCTCTCATCTAACCTTTGCTTTAGTTCATTCACTGGAGTCTCATTACGCTTATCCTCTTTGCTTCTTAATGTAGAGGCAAATTTCTTAATTCTTTTTTCTAATTCATTGCTCTTGTTATCTGCTGCTTTCCTCTTTGCTTTCTCATTTGCTAGGTCTGCTTGTAACTTTTCAATTTGAGTCTGCAACCTTTTTTTCTCTCTATCTTGATTTAGCAATGATGTGTACACCAATTCATTGTTCTTCATTGATACATTAATTTTGTCAGTATTTTTGAGTCTAGAAAAATCAAATTGAAAATTGTTCACCTCGAATTCAGATGGGGCCATTTGATTTGCTAGTTTGTTTTGAACTATGGGAACAAGAATTGTGTACTCCATGATTTCTTTACTTGTGTCAAATGTGGGTAATACCATGGTTGTTGCAGGCTCTAAAGTTAGAGCAGACACACTCTCCATCAGTTGCTTCTTTTCTTTTTTATTCAATTTTAATTTCTTTTTAAACTCTTCAATGTAATCAAAACCCAGGGATGTAGGAACAATGGAATGCTTGAATGAAAAAGGAATAGGAGTACTTGTAGTTGCTAATGATGTCACAGCCAGACTAACTGGCATTGGGGGAGTGTCTGGAAATAACTCCTTTGTGGTGGATCCACTGGTAGTGTGACTTGGAGTTGGACCTGTCAAAATCCTTTGCCTCTTTTGTATGCCTTGATCACCTGGTGTTTTTGTGGTATATTGTGTTGTTGTCCTCTTGTGTGTAATTTTTTGTTGTAGCACATGTTGACCACTACTAGTACTACTACCCATACCATCTCCACCAGAGGCAGTGCCAATTGCACTAACCCCTCCACCATGGGCATGTCCTAGTTGTGATTGTGTTTGACCATGAGAACGAGGATTTGAAGCTCTAACAAATTGACTTGTATGCCCTAGGTCTAATTTTTCACCTTCAACCCCAAGGCCAGATTTATCAATTGGTTTTCTATGCTCTACATCTATTACCATCTAAGGGCCTTGTCTTTGGGACCCCAAAGGACCACCTTCATAACCCATTTTTTCAACTATGGCTGCTCCTATAGTAAATGCTTCTTTTGTGGACTCACTTAAACAAAGTTTTAAATTGACATGGCTTTCTTCTTTCCTATCATCATCACTTTCTTCATCTTCTCGTTCATTCAGATGCTCTATATTCCATAATTTTCTAAACTCAAGATCTTCTTCATTATCTCCATACTCTACAAGAGCTCTTAGATCACCTATCTCCTTCCTCATAGACCAAAAGGTAGTAATTTTTTATCATGACCAATTTTTTTCTAAAACTTCCTTCTCTAGAGAATCTAAATTTTTTACTCTACTAGATGGTTTATGACTTTTTTCATAAAAATTGTTGTACCTCCTAATTGTCTTTCGATGCAATGCCATAATTTCTGCTAACAATTGTTCAAAAGAAATACCATTCTCAGCAACACTTTTCTCCATTGCTACTTTGACCTCATCCCAAGAATCCTTGTTTCTCAAGTTTTCAAGCAAGGGTTTACTTTGATGTTGAATTCTACTTCCAACATTTTTATTGAGCACAATCATTGATTTAATGGTGTCACATGGATCATACTACCAATGACAGATAGCAACAAAATCAAAAAAATTCAAAAGATCATGTGCCACACTAAATGCTTTTCTCTCGAACGTGATCCCTCCACATGAAAAAGGTAAAGAAGGAAATAAGGTCTTCTTCCCCTAACCGCTAAAATGTCTTTCATCAGTACTTTGCATCTGCCTTACATATTCCAAAGCAAAAACCCTTTCTATCACATGTATTGGAAGTTTGTATGGCTATACTTCCAATCCATAAAATCTTAGTGCAGTATATTCTTCCATTAAGTACCAATCAACCAATTGTATTTCTTTCCCTAGTTGAATGTAGTTTCTACATGACATAGGCAATCTAGGCATTGGAGTACTGTATTTGTAATTACTTGATGCAATGGAGTAGTCTACAAAATCACTGTAGTTCCTTTGAGAATCATGCAACCTTATAACAATGGTCCATCCATATACAAGAGCCATTTTATTTTGCTCAAGATTACTATTACCATAGGGCTGAATCTAAAGCTTGTTGGTCTGAAACATTCCTCTGAATTTGAATAGAAAAAGATAGCACAAGTAGGTTGTGAACCTAAATGCCTTGGTGGAACCTCCTTTAATCATTAAAAATTGTTTATGTATGGATTCTACAATGTGCTCAATAAAATTATATTTGGCATGTGGAACACCATAATGGATATTATACACCATTTCAAGGAGGCGTGCACCCACTTCCAAATTGCTATCCAGTCCAAGGAAAAATGCTAGCATGGAAATAGTATGTTGAACCCATGGTTTAAAAATATCCAAATCATTAGGAGGCTTGTGATCACTTTTCAATTTGTTTCTATCCTAAACTATTCTATTTAAGAAAGAATTTTTCTCCATTTCATCCACTACTTCATAATCACTGTAATACCCCCATATTTCTGATACTATTTGCTACTATTGGTTTCTCTTGTGTTGTTGGATTTGACATTTATGTGGTTTTGATTGATGCTTTGTGACGGTGATGGCCTGTATTGTTGTTTGGTGTGTGTGGATGCGGGGTTTAGTTAATTGTTGCGTGTGGCATTATTAGTATGATTTGTGATACTCGATGTGTTGATTTGGATTATTATTTATTCAAATAGATTTTCATTAATGTTTTTATATGTTGATGTGATAATCCTACGGTGATCATGTTATTTGAATTCAGTAATATTTTATAATGCAATTGTTTAATAATTAGTTAAGATGTAGTAGTTTAATATCATGTTATCTTATGTCAATTTGGTTAGAAATGTTAGCTCATTATTGATATTATAATTGTTAGAATAGATTAGGTGAGAGGACAGTGTAGCATCACTCGTTCATGAGTGCCCTGCTACACTGCAATTCCTTCTCATGATAGGATGTTTGATTATATATATATATATATACATGTGCTACTTGACGTTTATTTGGATGCAGGATTGCAAGAATAAGTCTCGATTCCACCTGCTTCGGCAGGACAGGGCGAGCAATAAATTAACCCAATGGGTAAAAGTTGAAAAAGGGAGTAGGTTTGGAAGTGTCCCCGTCCCAAGTCTGTCGTCTGTTGTGAGTCATTGCGTTATGACTGAAGTTTTGTCTTTGCCTTGTATGTAGTTTCTCTGTTGAGTATTTATTTTATTCTTGGTTAGTGTTTAATTAATTAATCGTATTGCATAAAATAATTAATTAATGTTGCATTGTTATTTGATTTAATTGAGAGTTAGAAAAATGTTAAAATTAAATATATAATAAATTAAAAGTGATTTAATTAATTAAAAGTGCAAATAATTATAATTAAATTAATATTGTTGAGAGTAATTAAATATTATTATTTTTATTAAAATAGGAAATTATGTGAAGATAATATCTAAATTTAAATAAATTATTTCAATTAAAATTTTAGATAAATGTGAGCTTTTAAAAGCTGAAAAAGGACCAATAAGGAAAGAGGCTTTTTGAAAAAGAAAGCGGAAAAAGATTTATTGATTTTAATTAGTGATTTATTATTTTTATGAGGGAATTATTCACACACAGCAAAGTTTTGCTCTGTGTTTTTAGATCTAGAAAAAGAAAAATAAGAAAGATAGTTTTGGAGTTTTGAGGTTTTCTTCTGGGTAAAAATTATTGTGAGTTTACAAAGAAAAGATTATTCAGTAGAACATTGAAGGCAGAAGGTCGAGAAAGGAGTTACAGGAGGAATTCGAGAGGAGGTTACAGGCGGGATTCTCCTTCAGACACAGGATTCCAGGTTTTCCCCTTTTAAATTTTTAATACTTCGTAGGTCTGTAAACAAATCTGATTTCTATGTTTTCGAAATTATTTGAATGAAGTTTATGTTTTGAAAACTCATTTGTAGTAAAACCCTCGAAATCTTCTGTAGGAAACTTAGTACAACCTATTGGAAATTCCTTCAATATAACTTAGTTGAGAAATTTATTGTGTTGAAATAAAAATTGTGTTACTGTTGAATCAACGTTCCATATTTATTTTGGTTCTTTCGTAAAACTTATTTGTTTATATTGTTATCCTTCTGAATCTCTGTTTAAAAAAAAAATAAGTATATACTCTTAAATATATTTAAACTAAATTTGATATACGTATTTGTGTGACAATACTATTGGGTTATTTAAATGCATATTATAATTATTATTTACCTCTATAATTTTCTTTCATGAGATCTGAATAAAAGTCATCTCTATTGAAGACTTTATATGGAGGGTATTGAATATAGTTTATTTAAGTAATTTCAGGACTATTTTATAATCTCTTATGTATTTTTCCTTTGGATTAAGTTCTAATATGATATATATATGTCTAATTAAATATGTTCTGGGCAAAGCAAAATAAATAAATAGATTTAGATATATATTCCTAAGCTGGGTTGGGCCTCGGGTTCTGTGTATTGAATAAATATTTAATTATTGAGTGTTAATTTTGTTTTAAAATGAAAAAAGGCGTCTGACGAATTCGATTTTCAAAATTCGTGTTATTTTATTTTATAAAATCTGTATGTTTTATATAAAATAAAATAAGAAAAAAAAAATTAAATTAAATTTTAATTATTTGGGGGTGGGGGTCGGCCGAGGCCGTACCACCCACGGCCCCACTGTGGGGCTGCGGCCACCACAGGGTGGTACGCAGTACCACCGACTGTGGCAGCTGCGGCCACCACAGGGTGGTACGCAGTACCACCGCCGGTGGGACTGCGGCCACCACTTGGTGGTACGCAGTACCACCAGTGGTGGGGACTGCGTCCTCCCCTTGGGAGGTGCGCAGCACCCGCGTGGCTATGTAAGTTTTATTTATTTTTATTTTATTTCTTTATTTAGTTTTTATTTAATGCATTTTATTTTATTATATTTAATTTATATAAATATATAAATATATATATATATTATTTAATATGTATTTAATATATATTATTTAATATAAATATATATATATATATATTTTATATTTACATTTACTGGAAATTAATTCAATTTTAAATGATTTAATATTCAAATGTGATTTAATTTGAATCTTGTTTTATAAAATACGTTTTTTTTTGTAAAAGGATTTTATTAATAAAATGAGTATTTATGTATTTATATATATATGACCAATTGTGGTTGCGAGGGAAGAAAATATAATTTTGAGAAAATCGCAATGATTAATGTAGTTGTGCGAATTTTTAATTGATTGTGTGCTTGGAATTAAATTGAATAGTTAAAGTTTTAAGGATATGATGTTATAATGTAATTGTGCGAATTTGAATTTAACAGTGTGTTTTGTTTTGGATTGAATAATCTCGTATTGTCAATTTATTTGTTTGACGAAATTTTGAGTTTGGAAATATTTCTTTATGGAGTTGTTCTTAAGTAATCATTTTCTGGGGGTTATTCGTTAAGTTGTTGTGGTATTCTCTTCTTGGTTTAAATGTGTCGTATGGGAAAACCCTAGGTTTACTTTACCTTGCGTAAGAGTTTAAGTTCTTGTTACAGGCTTCCAGATATGGAATGCTTTTCTATTATGTTATGGTTTCTTTACTCTCCATGTCGGGCAAATGGGATTAAGGTCTATGTAAGTCTTCCAGAGAAGTTATCTAGAGTGGGATGTTTGGTGTGGAGGTTCTTTTGTGAATCGCCTTGATGTATTGTACTATGATGTTGTACACGGTTTCCACGAACGGGGATTTGTGCCTCCTAGGAAGGAGTGGGTAATGAGATTTGTACCTCCTTTGGAAGGAGTGTGAATTCGTATTGGTTTCCTCCAGTGTTTGGAGTGAGTTTTCTTGTTTTGTTTTCTCCTTGGATTGGAGAGTTTATGTTGTTTGTTACCTATTGTGGTATCGTGCTTTGTGTGTTGTCGATAGGAGAGTGGCTCTTTGTGGGGGTCCGGCACACAAAGGGGCGCCAGGGTAACCTACCTAGAGTTTAATTAAGTGATAATCTAAATGAATTAATGGGGGGGCTTTCACACTAATAAAGATAAAGGATGTCTCTCTCGTGAAGCAAGTGAATGATAAGGCTCGAGATGAGATGGGACGCATAGTTTTGCGTGAGGGTCCGGCGGCCGGTAGAGGCAAGCCAGGGTAACCCAGGATGGGGGTCCGGTAGCCTAGGAAGGTTGAGCCAGGGTGACTCATGGCAATTTATGCATGACACTCTTCCTATGTCGACAGTTAATCAGTTATTGTGCAATGTTCATGATCTTTGTTCTCTGGAAGCATTGTAACCTCGTGTTAAGTGATATTGTGTTTGTAGTTGTTAATTGACTTTGTGATTGTAGATGTTAAGTGATATTGTGTCTATTGTGATTAAGTGATTTATTGATTTGTCTCTGGATATTGTTGGATGTAGTCTTTGATATTATGTCTTGAGTTTTATTGATGCTTGTGATTATGACTTGTTGTTATGTTCTGAAGTGGTTTGTTGTTGTGCCTCTTGGAATGGTTGTCGTGAGTTTTCTAGGTGGTCTTTGATGTTATGTGTCTGTTGGGAGTTATTCTTTGTTATTGTTAGGCGTACTTGGTCGGGGACCCTTCCTTGTCTACTCTCAGCACGGGGGTGGTTGGGTGGAACGTGCTTCGCACCCCGTTGGGTTTCCCTTTCTGTTGCAGCTATATCTTTTATTGCAGGATTCTGGAAGATGTTGGTGATCCAGTAATTCTTTGTACCAGATGCATGTATACTCCTAATGTAATGTATTCATTGATGTATTGTCTCCCACATGTGTTGGGATGACCTTGTTGTAAATTGTATATGTGGTTATTGAGTTGTACTTTCAGTCTATTGTATTCTACTATCCTTGGGATGTAATGTTTATTCAGGCCATGTAATTTTTCAGGATCATTTGATATAGTTGGTTATGATGAGTTGTATCTATCGAAATATGTAACACTTTATATCTTTATAATTCCATGTATTGTCATATGTGCATATGTTATTATTATGGATATAGTTGATGGATATTTTAAATGATGGAATGGGAATGAATAGATTTACGTGGTAGATTAATTATTGTTATCTCATTATCGTTGTTATGGGTTAGTGTAGTCATGTCACTTCGTGTACCCATTGGAACTAGTTGTGCCTCATAATGCATTGTTATATTATAATACTTAAGTATGTTATTATATTCTTTTTTAAAAAAAAAATAAAAATTGTTCTGTTGTTATTAGTTCCTTTGGGGTTCGCACGGCGGGGCGTGACAATCACTAGCAATCTTTTCTAGGTCAATGTGGACATTTCCAAATTCTTTGGTTGTAAACCCCAAGCCCAACACTTTTTCAAGTTCTTCTGCATTAATGGATAACAATTCTTCTTTTCTATATTTATTAACAATTGCTCTTTTGTTATCATCATAATTTAGGGCATAAACCATGATAAATTCTGGGAAAGGGAAAACCTCATGTAACATCATGCGCCCTAATCTAGTTGCCCACGTTGCACTGATACTATTAACTTGAAATTTCATTTGCTTTGCATCCTTATTCTCAAATGAAAATATAAGTTCTGAGGTACGCCTACCATAGGTTTCAAGATCATAAATATCATGGTATTCATCAATGAAACTTGGGGTTTTAAGCAATTTTGCATAATATGTTTTTTTATCTGACATTGCTCTAGTGGTACTAGTGGTAGACATGCTATTACAATCAACAATATGAAATTTGTGAATTCCCTATTAGTCCTTTTTTTTTCTTAATTCTTAAGCCTCTTAACCCTTAACCTAAACTTCAAAGTTTGACAAAATAAGATTTTAAGAAACGTCAAGCGATGAAATGTAACCACAGGAATTCTTTAACTTACCCGGATTTTGAATTTTGATTCTTGAAGTTGAAACTGGGTTACTGGAATGGCTTTGTTGGAAGTGGAACTGTGGAACCTAGAATAGGTTGGTGCACTACAATGAGCAAACTGAATGACACCAAAATGTCTACTTGTTACTTACGGACTACACAATACACAATTAGGTAGTACAATGTACATGGCTGACAACATTTAAAACAAGCCATTAATGATTTACTCCTGCATTGACAACAAATTCTAAACCATTGATCTTTGTTAATCTAACAGTTATAGGGTGATTCCAGAGGTTTAAGTTTGCAAGCATAGCACTTTGTGCATTTCATTCTAGAATGCAACTACAACCATACATCAAATTTTCATTGAACGGTTGAGTAATTTATGATATAAATAATAAACATAAAACATGTGTTTTAAATTTGCTTTAAACTTTAATGCGCTAGGATTGACATCAAGGCCAAGGGGCCAAAAACTTAACATTGCAAAGGCCTTAATAAAATGAATTACAATGTCACATTAATAGCACATTGCACAACCATTAATAGAATTTAACTTGCAAAGGACTTAATAAAATGAATTACAATGTAACATTAATAGCACAACCATTTATTTTATTACAATTGAATTATAATGTCACATTATTACATAGTACAAATACAAATGTAAGTGCAAGCGCCAAGCTTTTGTTGGACTGCTGGTGAAAAGTTGAAAATGTAAATGTGATACATGTATCTCTGAAAATACATGGAACTTGATGGGTCAACCATGAGCTCTTAAAATAAACTCATGGGACTTGCGGGGTCAGCCATGGTCTCTGAAAATAAATGCATGGGGAAAGGGATCTAAATCAAACTAGGGAAATGGGAGTCATGAAGATACAAAATTTACTTAGCCCCTTTCAGAACCAAACTGATGTAGAAGATGAGGGGTTGTAAAATTGCTCTCATGCAGAAGATGAGCACTTAAAATAAATGCATGGAGCTTGCTTGGTAAGCCATGGTATCTCAAAATAAATGCAAGGGACTCTCCTGTCTGTTGTGACCTTTTCACACATCGCCCCATTCAAGATGGGGACCCCTAATTTTTGCTCCATTCTGGTCTTTTTAGCTTTGGTTTTGTCTCTCTCTTTCTGTCTCTTCTCTGCTGGTCTACCTTTCGGGATTGTGCCCGTCGTTGAGCTTAATTGTGAAATTTGGCCAAGTCTGAAAATTAGGGTTTGCGTTTCTTTGGTCAATTTGAGGTCAAACAGGTGAATAAATTGAGATTTGAGATTAACATTGATGTTAGTATACTTCCAGCAGGTTCCAGGCTAAATTTTGTCAGATTCTGACTACTTACTATTTTTAGTAAGTGTGCAATTGCAGGCAATCCTTCAGCATTTTTGTGAATCTGACAGTCACGCTGCGTCCAGAGCACAACAAGCTACTCACAGGTTAAATTTGAGCTGAAACAGACAACTTACTATTTTTAGCAGTTCAGCTTTTAGAGCCAATTGCAGGGCCTAGATGCAGAGTTTGTCAACGCATGTCTGCATATTCCTTCTGGGTTTTCAGAGACCTTCACGATGATGTAACATGCAAAGTGAGACGACAACTTTCAGAATTCAGCCTTCAGAGGCTATTTTTAGGGTTTGCATGCCAGGTGATTCTTTGTGGGTTTTTCAAGAGCTTCGCAATGATATGACATGCAAACAGAGATTACCACTCCTTCAGCAACTTACTATTTTTAGCCAGTGCTTGCATGTTGTTGATTTTTCTGGGTTTTTTTGGGTTTCTCGAGATTTTTCAGGCAGTGTGACATGCAAAATCATCCAACAACCGGTCGGTCACTTTTCAACCACTTTCTATTTTTAGCAAGTACCACTCTGGCAGCTGCCCAGCACTTCAGAACCACGAACTGATCATCATGCAATAGAAACGAGGTCAAACGAAGCTCATTTGAGGAACATGCAGGAAAATTAGGGTTTCAAGCTTGAGGACTAAAAATGAGGAATCAGACGTCAAAATGCCCAAAACTGAAGTACCCACCATGATCAGTATCCTTCAAGCAATCAACACACAAAATTTGAGGGCAATCGAAGCACTTACTATTTTTAGTAAGGCATTCTCGACGCGGGCTATAAATAGAAAGTCAATCTCGGGCGCCAGTGCGGACAGGAAAGTTCGCCAACAAGAAGCACGTTGTCCAAATTTCAAGTCAAATGGAGCTAAGGAAGTCTCAGAAACAACCACTTACTATAAATAGTAAGTCACTTCAAAAGCAGCCGTAAATAGCAGGTCAACCTCAAGTCTCAGTATGAACGGGTCAAGCAGCTGATAAAGATCCCATGGCACAAATTTCAAGTTGAACGGAGTTGCAGAAGATGGAAAATCAAGCACTTACTATTTTTAGCAGGTTGGTATAGAAGAATTAGGGTTTCCTAAAATCAAGGGTAGAACACGACAGCCATGCAAATTAGAATCCAGCCACGATCACCACACTTCGAGCATTTAGCACATGAAATTTGAGCTTATTCTGAACATTTACTATTTTTAGTAGGTTGCTAAAAATAGCAGAGGCATACGGGTACCGGGCACCAGCAGCTCAATCATGTCACCAGGATCTGAACAAAGCAAAATCCAACCTTTTTGGGAACTTGAAATTAGTTTGAAGTGCAAAATTGACAAACTTTCTAAAAATAGAAAATTAGGGTTAGCATGATCAAGCTGCCCTAAATCAGGCAAAGAGCATAAAATTCACTGAAATTGATGAATTTTCAAATCCAGCTAGTGAAAAACGCCTTTAAAATCCGAAGGCTGGTTGAAAATATTTTAAGTGCCACAAATTGGAAGCTCCCGTGGTGAAATGCGCCCTTGGAGAGGATGAAAGTGGAAATTTTCTAAGTATTTGAAAATTAAGTGTTCACCCTCCTAAATGCGCCCCCAAACTTGGAGAAGATCTTGAAGATTTCTAAAGTGTTGCAAATTAGAAGGAGACACCCTCATATGTGCTTGGGAGTTGAAGGGAGAGTAAATTTTTTCTAAGTATACAAAATTTGAAGTTCAACATCTTAAATGCGCCCATGATCAAAGAGATGGCTTGGAAATTGACTAAGGCACTCAAACTTGAAGCTCCCTACCTCATTTGTGCCTTGACTCATGAGTGGACCCTTGAAATATTCCAAGTTGAAAAATGGAAGCTCACAGGCTAAAATGTGCCTTAGTTTAGAAGTAGAAGCAAAGCTTAGAGATCAGAGTAGAGAATAGAGAAGAGACACCTTAGTTGTAATATCTTAGCATAGCGTAGTTTGAAGGAGAAGGAAAGTTTTCCTTTGAAAACTTTGTAAGAGATTGTTGCGAAAACTATTGTAATAAAAGATCTTTCATTGAATGGTGAATTCATCTTTGTTATAAGTAGCTAGCGAGGTTTCTTCATCCCTTCAACTTCAAGTAGCATAAAGTGAAGTAGTTTTCATTTCCATGCAAGTAGATGTTAGTTGTGGACTTGTGGAGTTAATCGAGGCAACTTCATTTTTATCCATACCACTAGCAGCTTGTTGACGACAAGTTTTCCTTGTGTGGTCGACTGGAAAACTTTATAAACTTAACTTCGATTGTGATTCATGTATGTGTATGCAACATTCTGATGGTACTTATATGTTGAATTATAATTTGAAAACCTCTTGTCACTCCCTTGAAGATTGCACCAACTTTGTATAAGTTGTCCAACGTGAGGCGAAGCAGAGTCTGGTCGAAGTCTATCAAGATTGATCCCACGTCCCGTCCTTAGATAGAACATAAACTTCTTAGGCCCTACACTCTTTTAAATCCAGTTCATTCCTGGTTAGAATTAGGAAACTTGTGCTCACTTGCTAAATCATTCGAACCACGCGAAAGCCCTTAATCTAATGTCTGTTGTTAGCTGTCGAACAATTGTGTAAGTCCCCTTGAAATACCAGTAAAACACATCGAGCCAACTGAGGGTATTCTATTGCATGAAGGAACCTTGGAGTTAAATTAATGATCTATCTCGCAATCTTAGCATGTAGGAAACTTTGTTCAAGAGAGGATAGAGTAGCTGTTGGCAACTTTATTTTGTGTTGGTGTAGTCACAAAAACCACATCAACAGAATTGGCGCTAGAAGGAGCGCGAACGCGAATAACAGCTACATCATATAGTTGTGTTGAAGTAGAAAGGGTTTGAAATATAAAAAGTTATTTTGGAGAAAATTATCATGAGTCAAGATGGTGTTCTTTCAGGATTGAAGAGTTCTGCGCACAGCCAATAGAAGAAGCAGCTACATCCTGGATCATATCAGTTCATTTTCGCCAGACAAGTTGAAGAGAATCTGGAGGTCTACACCCAGTTCATATAAAGATTTTGTGGAGTTAGAGCTACCTAGGAGATCGAGGAAGAAGAAAGAAAGTCATTCAAGTAAGGAGGCTAAATCAAGAAAAACAGATTCATCAAAAAAAGAAGTTCGTTCAAGTGAAGGAGTTCAGTCAAGTGAAGGTGAAACAAGTGGAGAAGAAATTTCAAGTTTATTCAGAACTCCACCTAGTGCTTCGAGGTTTGCTCAGCCGAAACAAGTTCAAGCTATTGTACAATAGCCAGCCCAAGTGATTTTGTATCAAAGGCGACAACCAATTCAAGCAATGACTCAACCAGGAGGTCAACTAGGAGGTCAACCAGCTCCAAATGGTGCTACATGGTTGGTTACCAACCCATCTTCGCTAGAGTTTCAAGACTACCACGATATGTCGAAGAATCCTGATTTTTTTTGTACTAAGTTCATTGCTAATGATGTTAACTATACGGCCGAGGACCATATCAAGATGTTTGAAGGCCACCTACGCAATAGGCAGATTGGGTACGCAGACGTGGCTTTCCGCCTATTTCTGTATTCTTTTGGAGAAGAGGCTCATTTTTGGTTCACTCACCTACCAGTGGGGTCTATAAGAACATGGGAGCAGATGAAGGAGGCCTTCATCGGAAAGTTTGGTATACCAATCACCCCTGTAGAACTTTATCGTCAATTTGCAGAAGTGAGAAGACAAGACAAAGAGCCCATTCATGCATTCAACAATAGGTTCCAAAAGGCCCTCACAAGGTTACGCACTCCTTATGTTGTCGTTGATGCTCGAGAAAGCTACTATTCAGCACTTGATCCTTTGACTGCAATGTTCGTAAGATCTCACCCCACTCCGGGAGACATGAATCAAGCTTATGCTAAAGCTATTGAAGTAAGTCAAGGTTTAGGACATAATACAACTGGACCCTCACTATATACTGGTCTAGTCGCAACAAAAAATCAAGTGCCAACGCTTGGCTCAACATGGAATCAACAAGTTCTGGCGCTAAATGCAATTCCACAGCCAGGTTATCAAGTGCAAGCACCATCAAGTCAGTTAGTTTTCCATCATGGGATGCCTTTGTCCCAGACGCAAGTCACACAGCCTGTTTATCTCCAAAACATAGTGCCACCAGTGAAAATTCAAGAGGAAAAAGATGAAATAAAGGATTTAATAGAACAAGTAAAGAGGTTGTTAGCTGAGGTGACTCACCTCAAGAATCAAAATAATCAGACTTAAACTACGCCACGAAACTATCAGGCACACCAAGGTGCTAACTGAGGATATCAGAATAATCCTCCAAGTCATCAGGATACCCATCAAGGATACCATCAAGATAACAGTCATGGGTATAGAAATAACAATCAAGGATTTCAGAAGAGGTATTGGAATACAAGGCCCAACAATGGAGGTGTCCCGTCACCATTGGACAATCTGCCACCTCTTGAAAACCATCCTGTAGATAGAGTTTATATGGCTGAAATTGCCTCGTCAGGATGGTGTAGGTTACATAACACGAACCGGCACTCTAAACTTTAGTGTCATGAATTCCAAGTTGTGGCTGGTATTCTCAAGAGTGAAACAAGGAATACAGAGGCCATAGATAACCCTCCAATTACGGGATATGAATTAGTCCCAGCACCCATATATGATCAGGCATTGATAATAGAAGATTGCAATTTCCCGCCTGAGTTTCAGAGTTACACGCCCCCACCAGTTAATCACCAATTTCCATCAGCTTCATCAAATGCTCCCGTGGGGATGCCAAAGTTTCAAATACCATCAGAATTTCACGCCACGTATGCATCACCAGAAGAGCCTCTTCATAGAGATGGTTATATTTTTCCACCTCTCAACAACAGCATCTTGGTAGAAGGAAGAAGGGAGGTACAAGCTCTTCAGACTACTAGAGGTGAAGCTCCTAAAGTGTATCAGAGGAATTACCACCAACAACGTGAACCTATGACATCATCAATACCCCCTAATAATTTTGCAACTCCACCGAATCCCAATTTGAGCAATAATCCAAGTTTACCAAGAGATTCTCCAGAGTACATGCGGCAAGATGCAACGCAAGGCGGAGAAGGACAACAAGCTATTCAGCAGCCAATTCATCAAGCTGAGCAAAGGAAAAAGGAGAGTCTTCCTAGAGAAGATGTGAAAAGACTTGGCTCTTATGTACTAGAAGAGTTCAAAAGGATGAAAGTTAGTCTTCCCCTACATGAGCTAATGAAGATTTCAGAGGTCAAAGATACAATCCTGGGAAGTTTGTATGAAACGCCCGTTGTGAAGAATACTTCCCAAGAAATATCTAGTTCATCAAGGAATCCTCCTGTGAATACACAGTCTCATTTGGCACAAAACACAAATATGGTAGAAGAAGTGCCTCATGCACCATTCGATGCTTGGGAAGCTCTGCAACAGCCTCAAAACTTCGTAGGTATGGTACAAGGCTCTTCAGACACTCCTAAAAAGTCGAGGATTGAAGATAAAAAGAAAGTTCTGTTCAATATTCCTGCGGAGCAAAAGCAAAAACAAGAGCAAATGCAGAATCTAAAAGATGTTGCTCAAGATAACCAAGTTCAATCGAATAAAGAAGATGAAAGTAAGAATGCCTCAGCAAATGAAAGAAAAAAGCCGATAGTATTTTATCAGGGAAAGGATGAGCCGGCCCCATTTTTGGTTTCAGTCAGGATTTTTGGGAAGTTATTGCATAACTGCTTGATTGATTCTAGTGCATCAAGTAATGTCATGCCTTTGAAGATATGTCAGGCGTTGGGTATAATTCCGCTCCAGACCAACAAGAAGGTGACACAACTAGATAAGACTGAAGTTCCAGTTGTAGGGGAATTAAATAGTATTCATATGCAACTAGCGGCGGATCCCAGAATTCAGAGTCGCATCAACATATCAGTTGTGGATATACCAGATGGTTATGGCATGCTATTGAGTAGAGATTGGGCTAGAAAATTGAATGGATACATTGCGACTGACTTCTCCCACATGTGGTTGCCTTGGAGAGGAGTTCCAAATCAGATAAAAATTGAAAGCACACCATGGCTCAAATTAATGATCATAGAATGTGGTGAAAATAGTGATATTTTGTTCATGGAAACTGATTTGGGTTCATACAAGCCCGTTAAGAAAGAAGTCCTCATGTTGCAAAGCTCGAAGGGAGAGAAGTTTTTAAAATATACGCTTGCCTCCACTGAAGTAGTGATTGAAAAAAATTCAAGTGGGAATGAGAATGAAGGGATGTTCGGAGATTCTGTGTTAAAATGTGCAAAGCAAGAGACAGAAAATGCTTCCATCGAGGACTTGTCGTTACCCAATTCATGTAGAATTCCCGAAGCTTTCCATCCAGAGAGTGCAGGTGCCATGAGTAAGATCTCCTCAGGACAAGTCTCGAAGATGATTCAACAAGCCACCTTAAAAGAAGAATGTGGAGAAGTCAATAGGAGAGAAGGTCGGGTTCAGACAAGGCCCTCTCAGTCGATGCAATTGGAGGAAAAAGGAGATGAAGCTTTGGAAAGTTTGATTGAGCATCAAAGAGTTATGAACGGATGGAACGACAAATCATGGTTGGACCCTTGTCAAATTTCTGAGATCCTGGGAGATAATGCATTTAAGTTACGGACACGAACATGAGAGGATATCCCATTGCCAGACGATGGGAAATTCTTCAAGCATTATTTCCAAACCTAGGTTCTCTCTGAGAGCCTACTTTGTAACATAATTAGATTAGGTTTTCTTTCTCGTTTGCTTTCCCGTTGCTTGCCTGTTTTGTTTTGGTTTTTCTTTGTTGCCCTTTGGGTTTTTGGTTTGGCGTTTCCATCCCTTGAGTTGTCCGCTCAAGTGGTTTTGGTTTGGAATGGGAAAGGATTTTAGGGTTTTCCATTGCGAATGGGGTAATGATGGGTTTTACTTTCACAATGTGGTTTTTTTTTCCACTGGAGTTTGTGCAAATTTTGAAAAGGCTAAGGTTGTTTTCCTCTTGTCATCATCCAGTTTTGATCAAGCTCGTCTCGAGAGGTTAACCCGTTATTATGTCTCAACACATGAGTCTGAAGATCCTAAATACATTACCTATCTCCATTCTGAGTCATTTCGGTTTCTTGGGAAAGGTCTTGGCAGGTGAAAATTTTACATCTTGCTTCAGTGCCACTACAATTCTCAAACCCATTGGAGGCTTCATTACCTGCCAGCCAATCAAGGAATTGACGGTGAAATCAAATGAAGAAAAGAAAATGTGCTTAAAAGAAACATCTGAAAAACAAGAAAGAGAAAATGAAAAATGAAACATTATGAAATATTGGTTTTGGGAACATACGAGTAACTCCACCGGGGCTATCGACGCCTGGCCGGCAGTGAGCAATATTCGTGAGAATTGTAGCGACAACCTCGTCGGGGCTATGTACGCCTGACTGACAGCGAGGCAATGTCCCAGATGCTTTTGAAGTTAAGATATTTATATAACTTGTTGCGGCCGACTCCGGAGGTCGAAATGGTTTAGAGATGGAACGAATGCACACACTCACGGGTCTTGCATGAAAGTGTTCTAATCCAATATCGGATTCTTCTCCCCTTTTGAGTAAGTGTCTTTTATGTATGATGGTTTGAGGAAGATTTAATCAAGGGTTAATTCTTAAAGTGTTTTTCAACATTTTCCTGTGGGGATGCCAGATGTTGTGACCTTTTCACACATCGCCCCATTCAAGATGGGGACCCCTAATTTTTGCTCCATTCCGGTCTTTTTGGCTTTGGTTTTGTCTCTCTCTTTCTGTCTCTTCTCTGCTAGTCTACCTTTCGGGATTGTGCCCATTGTTGAGCTTAATTGTGAAATTTGGCCAAGTCTGAAAATTAGGGTTTGCGTTTCTTTGGTCAATTTGAGGTCAAACAGGTGAATAAATTGAGATTTGAGATTAACATTGATGTTAGTATACTTCCAGCAGGTTCCAGGCTAAATTTTGTCATATTCTGACTACTTACTATTTTTAGTAAGTGTGCAATTGCAGGCAATCCTTCAGCATTTTTGTGAATCTGACAGTCACGCTGCGTCCAGAGCACAACAAGCTACTCACAGGTTAAATTTGAGCTGAAACAGACAACTTACTATTTTTAGTAGTTCAACTTTTAGAGCCAATTTCAGGGCCTAGATGCAGAGTTTGTCAAAGCATGTCTGCATATTCCTTCTGGGTTTTCAGAGACCTTCCCGATGATGTAACATGCAAAGTCAGACGACAACTTTCAGAATTCAGCCTTCAGAGGCTATTTTTAGGGTTTGCATGTTAGGTGATTCTTTGTGGGTTTTTCAAGAGCTTCGCAATGATATGACATGCAAACAGAGATAACCACTCATTCAGCAACTTACTATTTTTAGCCAGTGCTTGCATGTTGATTTTTCTGGGTTTTTCTGGGTTTCTCGAGATTTTTCAAGCAGTGTGACATGCAAAATCATCCAGCAACCGGTCGGTCACTTTTCAGCCACTTTCTATTTTTAGCAGGTACCACTCTGGCAGCTGCCCAGCACTTCAGAACCACGAACTGATCATCATGCAACAGAAATGAGGTCAAACGGAGCTCATTTGAGGAACATGCAGGAAAATTAGGGTTTCAAGCTTGAGGACTAAAAATGAGGAATCAGACATCAAAATGCCCAAAACTGAAGTACCCACCATGATCAGTATCCTTCAAGCAATCAACACACAAAATTTGAGGGCAATCGGAGCACTTACTATTTTTAGTAAGGCATTCTCGACGCAGGCTATAAATAGAAAGTCAATCTCGAGCGCCAGTGCGGACAGGCAAGTTCGCTAACAAGAAGCACGTTGTCCAAATTTCAAGTCAAATGGAGCTAAGGAAGTCTCAGAAACAACCACTTACTATAAATAGTAAGTCACTTCAAAAGCAACCGTAAATAGCAGGTCAACCTCAAGTCTCAGTATGAACGGGTCAAGCAGCTGATAAAGATCCCATGGCGCGAATTTCAAGTTGAACGAAGTTGCAGAAGATGGAAAATCAAGCACTTACTATTTTTAGCAGGTTGGTATAGAAGAATTAGGGTTTCCTAAAATCAAGGGTAGAACACGACAGCCATGCAAATGTAGAATCCAGCCACGATCACCACACTTCAGGCATTTAGCACATGAAATTTGAGCTTATTCTGAACATTTACTATTTTTAGCAGGTTGCTAAAAATAGCAGAGGCATACGGGTACTGGGCACCAGCAGCTCAATCATGTCACCAGGATCCGAACAAAGCAAAATCCAACCTTTTTGGGAACTTGAAATTAGCTTGAAGTGCAAAATTGACAAACTTTCTAAAAATAGCAAATTAGGGTTAGCATGATCAAGCTGCCCTAAATCAGGCAAAGAGCATAAAATTCACTGAAATTGATGAATTTTCAAATCCAGCTAGTGAAAAACGCCTTTAAAAGCCGAAGGCTAGTTGAAAATCTTCTAAGTGCCACAAATTGGAAGCTCCCATGGTGAAATGGGCCCTTGGAGAGAGGATGAAAGTGGAAATTTTCTAAGTATTTGAAAATTAAGTGTTCACCCTCCTAAATGCACCCCCAAACTTGGAGAAGATCTTGAAGATTTCTAAAGTGCTGCAAATTAGAAGGAGACACCCTCATATGCGCCTGGGAGTTGAAGGGAGAGTAAATTTTTTCTAAGTATACAAAATTTGAAGTTCAACATCTTAAATGCGCCCATGATCAAAGAGATGGCTTGGAAATTGACTAAGGCACTCAAACTTGAAGCTCCCTACCTCATTTGTGCCTTGACTCATGAGTGGACCCTTGAAATATTCCAAGTTGAAAAATGGAAGCTCACAGGCTAAAATGCGCCTTAGTTTAGAAGTAGAAGCAAAGCTTAGAGATTAGAGTAGAGAATAGAGTAGAGACACCTTAGTTGTAATATCTTAGCATAGCGTAGTTTGAAGGAGAAGGAAAGTTTTCCTTTGAAAACTTTGTAAGAGATTGTTTCGAAAACTATCGTAATAAAAGATCTTTCATTGAATGGTGAATTCATCTTTGTTATAAGTAGCTAGCGAGGTTTCTTCATCCCTTCAACTTCAAGTAGCGTAAAGTGAAGTAGTTTTCATTTCCATGCAAGTAGATGTTAGTTGTGGACTTGTGGAGTTAATCGAGGCAACTTCATTTTTAGCCATACCACTAGCAGCTTGTTGACGACAAGTTTGCCTTGTGTGGTCGACTGGAAAACTTTATAAACTTAACTTCGATTGTGATTCATGTATGTGTATGCATTGTTCTGATGGTACTTATATGTTGAATTATAATTTGAAAACCTCTTGTCACTCCCTTGAAGATTGCACCGACTTTGTATAAGTTGTCCAACATGAGGCAAAGCAGAGTCTGGTCGAAGTCTATCAAGATTGATCCCACGTCTCGTCCTTAGACAGAACATAAACTTCTTAGGCCCTACACTCTTTTAAATTCAGTTCATTCCTGGTTAGAATTAGGAAACTTTTGCTCACTTTCCAAATCATTCGAACCATGCGAAAGCCCTTAATCTACTGTCTATTGTCAGCTATCGAACAATTGTGTAAGTCCCCTTGAAATACTAGCAAAACACATCAAGCCAACTGAGGGTATTCTATTGCATGAAGGAACCTTGGAGTTAAATGTATGATCTATCTCGCAATCTTAGCATGCAGGAAACTTGGTTCAAGAGAGGATAGAGTAGTTGTTGGCAACTTTATTCTGTGTTGGTGTAGTCGCAAAAACCACGTCAACACTGTCCAACCATGCAGATGATGAGGGGTAGTAAAACTGCTCCCATGCAGAAGATGAGCACTGGAATTAAATGCATGGGAATTGCTTGGGAAACCATGCAGACGATGAGGGGTAGTAAAACTGCTCCCATCTTCTACTTGTAGCTTCCATGCACTAGGATAGCACTTATCTCCATTAGAGCTCCTCACCTAGTTCAAAACCTGTATGAGAAGTCAGGTAAACCAAATCAACTTCTTTCCAATTCCACCCATTCTGAACTTGAAATAAATTGGTCTTTTACTTTGTAACTACTTAACTGGAGGTAGGAGAATTTAGAGCATCCCCAATAATACCACATCATCTTCTTCCTGAATCCTTAATACCTTATTAAGTTATTAACCCAACAAAATGAAAACCCTTATGACAATTAAACAAATGATTTTAGTTGTGCTCACTATCCTTATTTATGGGCCAAAACTACTATCCTGGTCCCTTGTACACCTCACACATGTCACATGTGAGGTTGTGTATAATTACTACTGACTAGTAATAATTGTGATTCACGCAAACCAAAAATCCAACTTAATCGTTACCTCAAGCTAGCTACATGCAAAGTTGCAAACTGTACCTCAAGCTAACAAGCTGTCAATTATCAAAATCGGTAGTGCCACACAAGTTGTCGATTGTCAAAATCACTGGATTATTGACATCATCATCTATGATTCTATAGTATAGTGTGAAGTTTTCAATATAAAGCTATCCAATCAATCACTCTGGCTATTCATATGGCATTAATTCATGTCGCCGCCCAGTACCACAGCCAAATTGAGAATTTCAATAGAATAAATGAAAGGTAGAGTACTTCGACGCATTGAAAAGAGAGAATTAAATGTCTCATTTTACCTTAATCATTAACAATGTCCTAATAAGTCACAATAAGTTTCGCTCACTTATGATCAGAACTATATGTTGATTTCTAAAACCAATAATTAATAAAATTTCAACCATTGATTTCTGAAAATCTAACAGTTCTAGTGTTATTCTGGAGGTTTCAGTTCGCAAGTCTAGTGCTTCAAGGATTTACTTCTGGAATACATCTATAGCCATCCATCAAAAATTCATCAAACAGTCCTTCTTTTAAAACAAACTTTATGCATGTGCATAATTTCAAATGGGGACATTGCTAGGTTGACGAGACTCAACCCTCAAGATTAAAGAGTTAAGATTTCAGACTTTATCATAAAATATTTTGGTCTAACTTAGGCAATATTAAATGGTAAACAAGAGCACCAATATTTAAACGGTAAAATATGTAATGGTTCTAGTGTAATTCTGGAGGTTTCAATTCGCAAATCTAGTGCTTGAGAGATATACTTCCGAAATGCAACTACAATCATCCATCGAAAATTCATTGAACAGTCGTGGTCCATAATGTCGTATGGTTGCTGAAATTTGGAACCTTAGAACCAAAGTTTGAAGTTTCAAATTTTTTGAAACCTCCGACCCATTGACTACAAACTACAAAGATGACAAAGAAAGACTTGCAACTAAGGTTAGGAAAAGCACCAAAACCCTAACTTTGGTGAATTAAGATAGGAAAGGTGGCAACTAAGGTTAGGAAAAGTACCAAAAACCTGACTTTGGTGAATTAATATAGGAAAGGTGGCAAGGACAGTGCATTTATGAAGTGAAGATCGTGAGCATATTTTAGCAAGTGGACATGACTGGAGGATCAATGGGTAATTACGATCGGTACATGCAGAGTTTGGAAAATTATTACCTCTTAGCCCTCAATTAGTGAAGTTAATAATAGAGCTTGGCATGGAGAAAAAGGCACACAGAAAGTCTGAAAGAGTGGTGGTGGTGGTGGTGGTGTAGCTGCAATAGTTTTCAAATGGAGGCCAACTTCACTTTGCGTTCGAGGAGGCAATTAAACCCATTTTATGGTGAAGCTTCTAACAAAAGATTAATGGGTATGTTTTTATTCACTGATGGAGGTTGGTACAAAGTGTGTGGATAATTTTGGGGAAATCCTTTGGAAATATGAGGCATAGATATAGGACTAACATGGATGTATACTCCTTGATTATAGCATGAGGTTTGGACTTGGGGGAATCGACAAGCACAGTGAGAGAAGTGATGGAGATGATTGTGCATAGAGATTTCTTGGAAGGATTAGAATCAATACTTGAATGGGTAGTTCCAGGTGAAGGTTTTGACATCCGGGAAGGCTTCGAAAATGTGGAACTGGAAGGGGCAGAAGGATACATCCCTTTCGTGCATTGGCCAGAGGATGAGATTAAAAATCAATGTAGGGAAGAAGCAAGGTTAGGTTGGGAAGCATTGAAGCTCTTTATAGAGCTGATGAAGGTGGAAGAACAAGCGAAAGTAGAGGAAAAGTGTATGAAAGAAAAAGGATAGAATGCAAGGAAGTGAAAGATGAATTAACACAATTTTTGCAAAATTTGTAGATTTTTGTAGGGTTTTTGCAAAATTAATGCAAGAATAGTACTAAATTTTTGGCTTGTTGAAATATGTAAGGTAGATACAGATAGTTGTGGAACTGGTTTTAGTTGGGCAGGGTTACTTTTTCTGTTATGAAGCATGTGAAGATGCTTTTTTGAAAAAAATGTTATAACTGTAGGTGATTTTTGGATGGTTGATGAAAAAAATGAGGCAAATAATCTTTATTTTCATTCATTTTTTTTATTAGTTTGATATTATGTTTAATTTTCCAATGTTTTTTTCTTAATCATTTGAAAATAGGTTTAATTCGCCAATGAATTTTATTTTTTAGTTTGAAAAAAAAGTATTAATCGCCAGCAAAATTATTTTTTCTGGTTTGAAAACAGGTTTGATTCGCCAATTGAAATATTTTATTTGTTTGAAAATAGATTTTAATTCACCGAGATTTTCCACAGACTTCTAGCGATTAGAAAAGATTCACCAATGGACATTATTTTTTTCACGAAAAACTAAAAAATTCACCACTAAAATTAATATTTTTATTGGGAAGTATAAAAGATTTGCCAGGATTTTACACCTTCGCTGAGGGGGGGTTTCTTAAAGTTTTCCCTGTTGCCCATTTTTCTTTAATGGTTATTGTGATAGCAAATTGCTGAGCCTATTTTGCCTGCAAGTTGTTGTTGTTCAGTTTTAGTTCACTTAGTGTAAGAGCAAACTTGTATGCCTCTTTTAGCTGCAAGTTGTTGTTCAGTTCATGTGTTACTTGTGTCAATGTATTCTAGTTTGATCACTAAACTGTAAGCCTATTTTGCTACAATCCTGCTGTCCTAGAAGTGTAATCTTTGTTACTTGAAATTTGAGAAAAGGAAATCTTATGCCTCATTTTCTTTGATCTACTATCTTGGGTTTTTATTTTATGTTTTATGCTTACATGATCTCTATTTCAGCTTGCATTGAAAGTATAGTAGATGTGTGTTGGAAGAAATTTTATCTAAGTATTTATGTCAAAGAATCATTCCTTGTTCATTTCTAACTCTCAAGCTTTGCATTTAATTGAGTAGTTAGAAATGTCATTAGAGTAGGCTTAGTCATAGTTGAACTTCTAAAAGAGAAAATCTCAGCTATGGCGCTTGAGTTTTATAACCTTGTGCTCTTAGCTAAACAAAAAGATTGGAAAATTAGTTTAGTTTACTTTCTTTAAGAAACATCAGCAAAGAGGGAGCTTCCCCTCCTAATTCGAAGAGAAATTTATCTATACATAGCCATCTGTTTCTAATCTGCATTCCAAAGGTGTGAATTGAAATGCCAACAATAAGTTTTTCCAAAAAAAAAAAGTTTTTATTTCAAATTGATGAAGGATTTCAATATCCTTAAGTTTACATAGAATCACTATTTATATTTTCTAAGGGAGAGTATCCCTCGGATTCACTTTCTGATACATAGCTATGTGGGGTATAACCCTCTATTTTTTTCTCATCTTTATCCCAAAAATGGTAGTATACTTCATATTTATCTTCTGATACATAATTTCGGGGAACATATTCCTCTGATTCGCCACTTGAGGAAATTACAATAATTACAGACATAGGTATAATATGAGGGTCCCTAAACAACATTGCTAGACTAACACTACATTCTAAGGGCATATCCCTAGAAAGTGATAAAGAGTCTGACTTTGTCGAAGAGACAGGAGGTAAATGGTTGAAATTGGCTTCATCTTTCATCCTTCTCTTAACTTGGTTGATACATGAAAGGGCGTGATTGATAGTCTTAGTATCGCTCAGCCTAATGACATTGTCATGGTTGGTTCCCTCATTGGTACAAACAAGGGCTTCTCTTTCCTTCTTGGCCCATATGTAGCACTCATTTCCAATCACTGACTTCCTTGCAGTCATCTTGAGACGCACCATCCTAACACAAGAATTTAGAAACATTATATTCTCATAATGTTGGATTGGAAACATAGCAAGCACATAGGTTCTAGAGCTAAAACTGATAGCTCTAATACCACATGGAACATGCCCATTGTTCTACACTGTAATTTTCCTATGTTTCACCCACAAGTAAATAGTTTATGCATCTAACTCTTAAGAGCAATACCAATTTTCTTCTCCTTTGAATAATAAATGCGCATTTGAAACATATTTCAAAATTTTCCATTGCATACAAAAGAATTCCTTTCATTGATTCAAATAATGATGATACATGATTTTCATGCGACATTTCATGTTTTCAATTTCAATAGAGATGGATACAAAATACACTTAAAACAAGTATAAAGTACAGTGGTCCAAGAATTCCCTCTCAAATCTTGGCTTCCAACTGAAGAGGAGAAGCATCACTCAAGCGCTTTTCTACCAACCTCAGACTTACTGTGGTCCCCCACACATCTACCTAACTGGTAAGATGGCCCTACCCTTCGATGAAGAGCTTGGTTTCGTAACCTCATAATAATAGCCTATTCTGAGTTTGGTGGTGTCATATACATTTCTAGACTGACATACAGTGGTTACAACTTACATGTATGAACATCCCATGCCTAGTACATAATTCTGAATGACAATGAAACCAACAATGTAAACAGTGGCTACTTACACTACTTTGGAAAAAAAATCCATTACCCTTAAATTACACATTCACCCACCTTCCTAGCTCGATTTGGTTTATAACGACCATTATACTCTATATCTAGGTTACTCCCTTTCCCACAGATCTGACCAATCCTAGGAATAACCCCCACATAATCATCCCATAACAATATGAATATACTACCAAAGTGTTTAGACAACATCTTGCATAATGCTACATACATCTAACATAGACTCCCTTTATAAAATGAAGATATCTATACATAGTATAACTACATTGCACTCAAATAAACTCCCATATATGGGGTACATAAGGAAATAATCAACAAGATAGGTTATACAACATATTGCATAACCATGAAACAAACAATCTCAAACAAATACTACATCATACTCAAAAATACTCTTTTCCCAAAATATTAGACAAACTAAATTATCCTTTCCAACATAAAGACAAAGGTATAGAAACTAGCATGCCTGTATGAGCTCCAATTGATTAAACTCCTTCCTAGTATGAATCCTCAAATTGATTGACACCTTATCCAAGTTCCACTTGACTATCCTCTTCTAACTTCTCAAAAATTCTCATAATAACCACAAATGCAAAATACAAAAATAACTCTCATCTCACAAGCTTTCAAACTCATAGGAAAAAAACATCAAGATATTCAAAAAGATAAGAGTAGCATTTGGTAGAATGGGAACCTCTATTTATACTAACTTGTGAGGAACGAAAGTCTACAAACAAGCAAGTATCTCTACCACATTTATTCCTCATGCAATGACTCACTCAAAGGTTTGCAACACATGATAGTTTCGTGGCTAAGTTGACTTAGTATTTGGGACAACAAATAGATAATGGGTTTCCTAATTCAAATTCCATTTCAAAATGATGCCAAGTTTGCACTTGACTGGTTCAAAAAACTATTTACAAGCTCATTCAAATTCATGAATTCTTTTTGCATTACAACCTCTACTAAATATAGTGCCACCTCTAAGATTTGGTGCCACCTTCAAAGGTGCAGCCTGCTAACTTATTATTTGCTTCACATAGCATTCACTTCACTGCTTAAGCATTTAACATAGCTGCAATACTTCTTATGTGATTATGCTTTAATGTTTAACTTGGTCAAGTTTACTTTATGTGCTGGAATATCTACCACTTGAAGCTGGTGTTTTAAGCTTCTTTCGCTCCATGTTAAATCATATGCTTTGCTGCATATTACTAGCAACAATAATTAGCACTATCTTACGAGTTGTATGGTATATATATATACACACACATACATATATATATTTCATAAGGTTTACCAAACACAACAAACATATTTATATAATATATAATAAAGAATAGTATTATGCATATACATATATGTATGTTTATATATTAATATATATACCACATATACATATATACGTAATACTATTTCTTTATCTTTATTAAAAACTCATACATACAATCCCATCGATCAACATACATACATGGGATGTATATATATATATATATATATATATATATATATATTCATACATATTTGTGTGTGTGTGTGTCAATTTAGTCCAATCGATATCCCAATGCATATGGGTGATCCATCCATGAGCATGCATAGGTACGTCTACCTATGTATACTCATGTATGTATTCACTCACATGTATGAGTCAACCATAAACATGTACACATATACATATATACATCTTATGCATATATCTCATCAATGCCACAATAAGCATACAAGGTAAGACTACCACAGGACATCTAGAATTCATCACAATTCTCAATCACATCATTCATAACAAAGATTACTTACCTTTCCCAAAACTAACTTGACTCTCTATGACCAATTAAGATGTGAGTGTGTGATTTCTCAGTTAGGCTCATTAAGGGTTACCCGACCAAGTTCTTCTCCTGGGTGATACTTCCCCTCTCTTTTGGAGGATCAAACCTATTCCTACACTCAACTTGGAACATCATAACCGTAGTTAGCCAAACAAAACATAATCTTATGCATCATACATTTCATAGTTAGAAACATCATAAAATATCAAAGCGCATCATTCATTCATTCATTCATTCAAGTTTCATTAAACATATTCATATAAAGATTAATAAGACACATTCATGTAGAGATCCATAAAACACATTCATTTATTCAATCAATTTAACCAAAAAAGGTAATAGTAAATAGGTAATATTGCTTGGGGTGTAAACCATGATCATCTTACAAAAATTCAACTGAATGAATGCTCAATTTGTAACAGTGATGTATTTAATGGATGAAACCATCATTAGTAATTTGTAACAGTTGAAGACTTGAATATCCAAACCTTATGTTTATATTTTGTCAAAATTGCATGTTACATGCTTATTGCTTGAAGTTTTTGCTATTGTATCAATTGGTGAAAACTTCAAAAAAACAAGGGGGTGTTAACAGTGGTTTCAGAGCTGAAAAACTTTCCAGCCTATGTGTTTTCATTGTGGATTTCAATGACAAAAGATGACCAACAAAGAAAAGAGTCCTTTAACAAAACACTTAAGTTATCTATTCAAAGTTATTCAGTTTGAGCCTTCATTGAAAGTAATGGGTGTGAGCAGTATGCTTTATGCATTGGGAAAATAGCTTGAATCTCAGTATCAATCAAAAAGAGTTCTTCTTGATAGGTTGAATGAAATGGAAATGTGTTTAGCAAGTTTGGAGCAATCAGATTGTGAGGTTTTGAAATGGGCAACAGAAACACCATTGATTGCATTAGTCCAGCCTTAGATTATGAGGCATTGAAATAAAGATGTGAGACTTGCAGTCACCACTTGTCTCAATGAAATTATGAGAATTTCAATTCTTGAAGAACTCTACAATGATGACATAATGAGGGAGATACTATAGCTGATTATTGAAATCTTTCATGGGTTAGATGATATTAGAAGCCCTTCTTTTGGTAAAAGGGTTAAGATTTTAGAATTAATGGAAAAGGTTAGATCATGTTTTCTTTTGATTGATTTAGATTGTGATGATCTTATTCTTCAAATGTTTCATCATTCTATAGTTACTATCAATGAGGATCATGGAAAAACTATTTCTATTTGCATGAGAACCATTATGGCCTTGATTATTAATGATTTAGATGCTATCTCCCAACCCATCTTAACTATGTTACTGACTATTTTGAGGAAAGAATAGGTTACTTCTTTAGTTGTATATGAATTGGCTAAAAGTGTGAGAAAAAACTAAAACCTTTCTTGGACAATGAGAAGCATGGGGAAGAAGAGGAGTTAATAGTAGAAATTTCTCATGAAGAAAATAGCTTTTCTCATGAGGAATGTATGACAAAGACACATGATAACCCATTAGAAATGCATTCAATTGTTGTTGACGAGATTGTGCATGAGGGAAACTACAAAACAACAACCTTGGTTGTAAGTGCAAAACAATCTAAATAAATTTATGAGACTTTTGGTTTCCTTGATGACATTAGCTGATTAAATGAAAATGACAAAAAATTTGATATCACTAATGCATTTTTATGGGAAGAGCATGTTGAAGTCTCCAAATCAGCCTCTAATGATGATCTCTTATCTCAATCTAGTGATGGTAGTTCAAATGGGTATTGGTTAGATTTCCAAACAAAGTTTATGGATAGGAATGTTCATGATGGTTTTAGTCTCTATGATTTGGAGAGTGATTTGTTTAGGGAATAAAACACTCATGAGGTGCATAATGAGCATACTCATTCAGATACAAAACATTAGCTCATAGATCCATGGGATCCAGGTTGTTGTCCACCTTCTAATTAGCCTACATAGGATTTTGGTTCCTTGCACACAAATGGATTGGCAAGCATTTCCAACCCAACAATGGAGTATTTTTTGGTTGGAGTTGAATGGTAGAGACAACTCTATCATTGGAGAAGTTCTTCCAACCATTTCCATCTATGTTACCGGGTTCTTCATTTTTGCCTGGCGTGCCCACTCTTGGAGCGTTTGGGCATAGAACCTTGCTAGGGAGTGCTTGGGAGCGCCCAGGCACCCTCAAGTTCTCTATGGGTCTGCTCCAAGCAAACCCACAAAGAACCCAGGGGTGCATGGGCACTCCTGGCCGTGCTCGTCGGTGCCCAAATGCTCCCACAAAGTTTGGGCGCTCAAAACAAAAAAAAATAATAATAATTTTTAAAGCACTTAAAGTGCCAAAAAAACCCTAAAATGACTTTATAACATGAGTCTATCACTCCTTTTTCATTTCATTTCTCTCACAAACACATTTTTCCCTCCATTTTTCTCATTTTGTAGGTTGCTAATTTTTTGAAGGAGATTGATCAAGTGCAAAAGAAAGTGAGGATAACTTGCACAAAGGAGATCTAATCAGCTAAGGTATGCATTTTAACTCACTTTTTCAAGGTTATGATGGATTCTTTCAAAATTTTGGAGATTTTTTCAAGTTTTTGAAGATTTTTTTCAAAAAAAAAAAAATTGAAATTTTTTTTAGAAAAGAAGAAATAAGATTTGCTATTTGTTTCAATGTGTTTTGGTGTTCATTTTGTAATTTGTTTCATACTTTATATTTCTTATAATAGCAAAATCAAAGTTCAAATGGCTACAAGTTGAAGTTCAATGGGTGTTACTACTGGTAAAAACCAAAAGTTTAAAATTGATGCAGCATCTCCTTTATGGCATCATACTATGATGGTTGAAGAACTTCCAGGAGGTGGGGCATTTGTTTGGATTTGTGATGAGTGTAAATTCCAATTTAAGAGCTCATATAGTCAAGTGAGATTTCACCATTGTGGACAAGGTGGGCAAGGGATTAAAGTATGTGGAGGGCCAAATAAGAAGGGGTTGTCAAAGGATAAAATTATGAAATACATTGTTGAACAAGAAGAAGCTAATGCTATTGCTGAAAGAACAAAATTAGGAAACCATCCTTTAGCAAAGAAAAAATCAATGACTTTTTCTACAAATTCAGTAGTGGCCTCTCAACATCCTTTCTTGGAGACACCCTCTATCCAAGTAGAAGACCCCATTTCTTCCCGCAAAAGAGAACCATTGGATAGGGCATTTCAAAATGAAGCAAGACACATCGTAGAGGAAAAAATTGCACGTTGCATTTATGCCAATGGTCTTCCTTTCAACTTGGTGAGATCACCATATTGGCCTAAAATGGTGGAGGTAATCAATACTACACCTTCAGGTTTCAAAGGTCTTGGGTATGAAAAGGTGTGCACCACCTTATTAGTAAAAGAAAAAAATCATGTAGAGACATCACTCAAACCAATTAGGGATTCTTGGGTTGAAATAGGAATGTCTATTATTTCCAATGGATGGAAGGATTGCAAAAACCAACCTTTGATAAATGTTATTGCAGTGTCCCCAAAAGGGGCTATGTTTTTTAAGGCAATTGATTGTGAGGGGAAAATCAAGGATGCAAAATTCATTTAAAAAACCCTCATTGAGTCCATAGAGATGGTGGGTCAGGAAAATGTTGTTCAAGTCATTACAGACAATGCAAAAAATTGCAAGGCTGCAAGTATTTTGGTTGAGCAAAGGTATGAACACATTTTTTTGACACCATGCACTGTACACTCCCTTAACTTGGTGATGCAACCAATTGGCACTCAAATAGAATGGGTGAAAGATATATACCAAGAGGATGAGGAGATCCAAATGTTTGTGAAAAAAACCACCATATGTCACAAAGCATCTTCAGGACTTTCTCGAGATTGGAATTGTTGAAGGTAAATTTAATTTAATTATCAATTATGTAATTTATTTTTTATTTTTATGGATTTATATTTTAATGTGTTATTACTATTAACTTATTTTTTACATGATCCTAGGTTTTCAAGACCCGATTTGCATCACACACAATCATTTTGAGACGACTTGTGAAGCTTCAAGAGGCATTGGGTGTCATGGTTATTGTTGCCCAATTTTCACCTACGGGCTAAATCAGTTGGGCAATCTATGTTTCAGGTGTCATGAAGGCCAAGTGGAGACATTGTTGTGCAGGATTAAATCATACATCTGATGCTAAGTCACAAGGAACTCGATTGGAAAGCCTGCCTCAGACGGGTTCGGCATGAAAATCCTCTAAGGAGAGAGTTGCCAAGACCTTCCAGTTGTCTTGCCGACCAGTAGGGGTTCTACTCATTTTGAAATGTCCCGGTCGGCCAGACATTTTCATCGCTAAGAGGTCTTGCTGCGGGGAGAAGGCTCGCCAAGAGGGTCTCGGTGAAAGTTGGGGCTGTCGCTGTGATGTTTTGGCGACTAGCAGGGGTCATACCGACAGTGGTCCAAGCTCGCCAAGAGTTGAGGCCTTCGCCATGAGGTCTCACCGACAGACGAAAGTCACGCTGAGGGACGTTCAAGGTGGCGTCAGGGAGAGGGGTTCACATTTGCTGAGAGGTCTCGGCGAAAAGAAATGTCATCGTGAAGAAAGAAAGGGCCTCGCTATAACGTCTCAGCGACCGAATGAAGTCTCGTCGAAACGGGATGCCTTCGATGTAATGTGGGGGCTTCGGTATAACGTCTTTCCGAAAGGCTAAAGTCTTGGCGACAAGGGCTAGCAAGGGGGAGAAGTCTCACCGATAGGGTGATGTCTCCCTGACAGGAAAGGGCGTATTGGCGAAAGGAGGCATCATCGGCATGAGGTCTTACCAATCAACCGCAGTCTGGCCGAAATGAAATAAGCTCTCGCCGGAACAAGGAGGCCTCGTTGGGAAGTCTTGCCGACCCAATGGGGTCTTGCCGAATTAAGTGAGCTCGGCGAAATGAAATGATCTCAGCGAGAGGTCTTGCCAACCTGTGAGAGTCTCATCGAAAGGAATGATAGGAGCTCGGGGAGAGTGGAATGCGCTCGGTGAAAGGTCTTGCCGAAGGGTGAAGGTCTCAGCAATGAAAGGGATATTGGTATGACTCCTGTGGGCTTGCCATGAGGTCTTCCCGAATGCGAAAGGTCTTGCCGATGGTCTGGGTGACAGCCACTGAGGGATCGATATAACTTTTGCATTCGACATGAGGTCCTGCCGACAGTCCTAAGTTACTCTGATAGCTGCTATAAGGGCATAATCGCATCGGGGAGACATAGTTAGTGTCTCACCGACATGCGATTCAATCTAAATGACTGTTGACCGTCTGGTGACCCCATGAAGCATCTATTCAACCAATCCAAATGAGCTACAGGAGAGCCATGGCAGTTTGACCCCTGTGAAGAAGATCAACGGAACATAGGCAACGCGGATCTGCTCTGAGAATAAAGTGATGAATCAGTCTGATAACCAGGAGGTGTCGTCATCTTCCAGAAGAGACCATGAGTCACAGGGATAGCTGGGATCGCTACTGGCAAAGGCGCATCAACATTAATGATAAGAGCTTCAAAGCATTCAAGCAACTCTTCACGGAGGCTAGAAGTAAATGTGTTGCAAAAGATCTGAAGACTTCTCTTGGGAATGACTCTTCACCGACATGGACAACAAGGACGCAGCATTAACTTCATTTAAAAAAATCTAAGGACAGATCTTTCTGAGGCAGATATTTTTGTAAGCCCTAAGGGGCCGACACATTTTTGTATATAAGGCATTTTTGCCTCTTTGTAAAGGAGTTCTCCTTATGCTTTTTTTGAAGTTTTGTGACTTTTACAGTCCTCTCTCAGATTAGCAAACATTTGTAACTCAATTTTGGAGATGAAATTTAGTAAAAACCTTGATTATTATTGATTTGAAGCTCTTGCCTACTTTCTCTTTGCATGTTTGTGTTCAGTCAGTTGATTGATTAAGCTTTTAGTGAGGTAAATGTTTATTTCCTTCGAGCTTTGTCTCAGATTTTAGAACCTTTATGCAGAAAGCATGTTTTTACAGGTTACAAATTGTGCCAAAAGATGTAATGAATTTTAGATGTGAAATTAACTTTCCTTCTAGGGATCTTAGCATCAGGACCTGTTTGTGAAACACTTTTGCAAAGATATATACAGAGTGAGTTGTGTAAAATTATCTTTAGTCATTGCAAGCAAGTGTATGAAGTCTGATTTCAAATCCAAGTAACAGTTCGGTGTATCACCATAGGATTTAATTTTCATTTTTATGTATTCTCCTTCTCCCTTTATCTCACAGAATTAGTAGTTAGGTGACACCGTAGGAAGCCGGCCTTCTCCAGAGGTTGACCTCTATCTATAAGTGACCCACAGCTTATGAGGTCTTCCCATGTTACATTGAAGTGTTGAACATCGGGTTCAACAAGGGTGCAATTTCAGGTGATAATAGTTTTTAGCAACCAATGGAGTATTTGGAAAACATCAAGTTTAGAGAGGGCCCAAAAGGTCAAGTCATTGATCCTAGATGGCATTTGGTGGGATCGTGTGGCCTATGTCTTGAGATTCACCGAGCCTATCATGAGTATGATTAGGTTTGTTGATATAGATCGACCATGTTTGGGGGAAATCTATGATGGTATTGACTCCATGATAGAAAAAATAAAGGTGATAATAGCAAAAAAAGAGAATGACCCTCAAGAAACATTTTTTCATATAGTTGAAAAAATCATTCACCACCGTTGGGACAAGATGAACACACCATTGCATCTCCTTGCATATGCATTATCTCCCAAATACTATAGTTCACAGATACTTTCTTTGCCAGGGAGAACTCCACCATATAGAGATAGTGAAGTTGCTAATGGGTATAAGCGAGCATTCAGAAGACTCTTCGTAGATCCAAAAGTGGTGGAAAATGTTAGGAAAGAGTTTGGCTTGTTCGTCTCACGACGGAATCATAGTCTTTGTACTATTCAAGACCAATACACAGTAGATGTCCGTACATGGTGGTACCTCCATGGGAAATATTTTATGTTCCTCCAACCTCTTGCAATCAAGATTCTATCAAATGTATTTTTATTTTTATTTTTTTTATTTAACATTTGTATTTTAGACTTTAAGTTTAGTACTACTACTTACCATTCTTTAATTTATTTTGCATTTTTTATTTCTAAGTTATTTTGGTTTTCTCTCCAATTTCAATAGGTTGCAAGTTCTTCAGCTGAACAAAATTGGAGTACATACTCCTATATCCACTCAGTGAAGCGTAATTGGGTGGCTGCAAAAAAAGAAGAAAACTCGGTTTATGTCCATTCCAACTTACATCTTCTATCACATAAGCAAGATGAGTACAAGGATGGTTCAATGAAGAATTGGGACATATCCCCTGAGTGTGCCAACTTGGATGCATCTATTGTAGAGCTTGCTAGAGTCACTATATATGATAATGATGATGATGCTAAGACTCTTGCACATAATGCACCTACTACAAGTGGCACCGGCAATGCATTTGCTTGTGGTTCAAATGATGTCGAACCAAATGATGATGATCTAGATCCTTTTGATGATTGATGAATAATTGTAATGATCTTCATTTGAATCATAACTAGAGAGACATATATGATATTTATTATTAATATATGAGTATGAAATATATATTAGAATTTTTAACTGTCAATTGGCATTTATGATTTATCTTTATAGGCTTGTAGTTTATCACTAGCATTGATCAATGATTTTAGATTTAATGATGAATTGATGATTGATGATTGATGAAGTATCATAGACTCATAGTTCATACTATCAAATGTATTTAAAATTTTGTATATTTTTAATTATATATATATACAGTTGTACCCAAACGTACTGTATTGCAGGAAAAAAAAACGTCGTACTGGCATACTCGTATCCCGTAGCCGAACCGGCAACTTAGATTTCCACACATATCTCTTATGTATTTAGGAGTTTTTCATTATGATAGTTGTTGCCCTAGCATTACAATGCTGATTTTGGCAACATCGGTTAATGAGAAGATTGATTTTGTGTACTTGCAGGTTCTATGGCAGCAAGTTGTGGGAGATTTTTCAATCAAGTTTCAGCTATTTCCAACTTCCACGTTGGTGAGTGATGGTTATTGTAGTCATTTCATGTTGTTGCTCTATATATCTTTAGATGATACACTAATGATTACAGCTGGTTGAATGAGTTGGTGTACTTCAGACTGCCTTTTGACACTTGGAGATTAAGTGTTAATGAGGTGCTATCAGTTTATGATAGCAAAAGCATTCTTAGGATAGTTATTTTTCAGATTTGACACTGCTATCATCTTCTGCATTAACTTCTTGTCAGGGACTAATCTGCATCAATTTTGGGACACCATCATGAGATATGTTGAGGTTCATGCTTTCTTATTGAGCAAATAATAGTTCCTACTTCCTAGGATCATGTTGGACAACGGATTGCAGATGTAGACCATACTAAGATGCTTTGGTAGGAGATCCATCATGGTTTAGAATTCAGCCCTTAGAAGTATCCTAGTTTGGTTTTTGAGGATGATTACATTTTTGGGTTACAAGAGAGGAGGATGTAGACCTAGCATGATTAGTTTATAATTTTAATCAAAGTAGTGCAATGACAACATAGTGGAATTTTTAGAAGATTGACATGGGACCATAGTTCCAAGACTTGGACTCAACTTGGACTCGACAAGTTGATTTTTTGACTCGGACTTGGACTCAGAGCCTAGACTTAGTGCAGATTTGGAAAATCAAAAATCCCAAGAAATTCAATTTTTTTTAAGGATTTAAAACTTGTTTTATGCACCCTTTAATAAATAAACCTTAAAGACAAAATAACCTCATCAAATACAAACTACATTGATCACATGCACATACATCGATCACATAATTATAAACACAAATTTTAGTTGAAGGAAATTATAGTAGTAAGACAATTAGATATATAAATTTGGTCAAATGTATATAGTACTCATGGAATATGAAATCCATGGCATCAAAATTTCCAAAGAAATATCAAAACAAATGCTAGAATTCTATGGCTTAGAGGAGCTTGCATCACTTAGTCCTCCTGTATAAGCATTTAAGAAAGGTCTTGGATGATGACGCAACCATGATCTTTTCCTATGTTTCGGTGATACCCACACCAACATCCTTGGTGTGCTTGTGCTCTATCTTTCTCATCTTCCATGGATATTGCCTCTACATCTCTATCCACCTAGTCAACCCAATCAAGGTCCTCATCACTAAAGATAGGATCCTCAACCTTAGCGATCCAATTTGATTGTGGATCAACCTCATCTAACGTGATGGGTGATAAGTCAACGTCCAATATCTATCTATGGTGAAGGTGAGGTTTTAATGAACATAAACTAGATCATTCAACCTTTGCAATGACAATCTATTATGCTTCTTGGAGTGTATGTGCTCAAACATAATCCAATTGTGTTCACAACTTAAAGCATTGCATGGTTGGCTCATCACTCGAACCACAATCCTCTAAAGATTTGGTCCCTTAGCGCCAAATCTCTCCCACCATGCATAAGAGATGAAAATTTTTAAAAAATCAATCTTGTTGTCAAACTTTTAGTTTGAATATTTAATATTAATATAAAATAAGGAAAAGTATTAATTTTTAAATAGTATTATGCCCTTAATAAATTTTTACCTGGCTGCAATTTCGACTGAGTAGCCTTGCATATATCTCGTGTAAAGAGATCTCCTTGTGCAAGTTTGAAAATCTCAATCTTGGTGACTATTTGTGCTCCAACACAACAACCAAACATTCAACCAATGACTGTGTAGAGCCCACTCAAAGCCTCCTCATTTTCCTTGAAATCAAGGCAAAATTAGAATGCTAGATTGAGAAAATATGCAGTTGCATGTAGGGGCTTGTGTAGCTAGAGGTGCCATCATCTATCAATGACCTTCCAAATGGGGCAATACTTATCATCAAATCCCCCATAAATGGACCTAATGGACTATTTGGCCCTATCCACTCCCTCATATATGTAGCCTATTGTAGGCTTCTCTCCATCAACAACTCATAGCAGAACAACTAAAAGCTTTGTGAATTGCAACTATTGTGAAACATTAGCATAAGTGAGAGTCAACAAAAATAAGAAAATAAAATGAAAATATAATGTAGAATTAATAAACTAATTACTAATTACATTTACCTTTAGGATCTTCGCAATAGGTACCCAAAAGCCTTGCTCATCAAAAATCCAATTTGACACAGCTTCCCTTGCATTGGTTCTAGCATATGATGAGGAAGTCCACTCCTTACTAACTAGCATGCACCTCAAAGCTCCCTTTGACTGCAACAAGGATTGTAATGTGATGAAACTGGTAGCAAACCGGGTTATCTAAGGATGAGCCAACTCCTTCTGCCCTATGAATTACCTCATTAGGTTGAGGAGCCATGTGTGAATATATATGAATTTACAAAAAATTTTGTTGTCTCCACACATGCTTTGATCCATGCAATCTTTCCAAGATCCTCCAATATGAGGTCAAGGCAATGTGAATCACAATGAGTCCAAATATCCATCAATAGTCTACCCGCAACAACATAATTTGCTGCATTATCTTTAACTACTTGCACCATGTTCTTCTCACCTACATTAGCCAATACTCCCTCTAAAGCTTTGCAAAAAAAATCAGAATTTTTGGTGTTCCCGGATGCATCAATAGATTTGATGAACATTGTGCCACTTGAAAAAGAATCAAAATCAATGATTCAATAAAACATAAATTAAAAATCTTGATTCTTAATCACTAAATCAAAGCATTTTAGAAAGTAAAATCACTTGAGGAAGAAACAAAAAAAATGAGCAATGTTCTATTTCTTCTGTGAGTCCAACCATCGGTCATGATGGTACAACCCTTCTTCCTCCATATGTGTCACTGCTCCTCTATTGCGGCTTTCACATCAAGCAATTTTTGTGACAAAATTGGGCCCCTTATCTCCTCATCATTATGAGATTTGAACCCTGCCCTGCAAACAATAATGGCATCAATCATGTTATTCCAATAAGGAGACCTAACACAAATAAATAAAATAAAATAAGCATTGAATTTAAATTTGAATTACACATAGCTCTAAATATAAAAAAAATCAAGAGACAAAGAATCAACTATTAAGCTATATATTTTAAAACAAAACAAAAAAAGAATTACTTGGCTGCATGGAATAGAATGTGGCAATAGAACTAAAAGTCTTCAATTGCACTTTTTGCTGCATCATGTTTATCTTTGTTCCAACCCATCCTCTCAAGTGATGATTGGGAGCTTGGAGTAGTGCGTGGAAAAATATATGAATCCAACCTAGATGCATGAACTCTAGGCCCAACGATAAATTGCCACTGCCACTACCACTACCACTACTAACACCTGATTATGGAAGAAATGGAGGCATGGAAGAAGAAAAATCTCCAACTCCCAATGGCTATCATCTCCTCTCTTTGCCTCTTTTTTAATTCTTTTTGTTGCTCAAAGGTTTCCAATTGAACTTGCACTTCACGCATAACCTCAGGAGGGACATTTGGGCATGGAATAGCATCTTGGCCTTGTATATGTGCAAGATGGTATTTCAATCTATTAATGCCTCCCCCATCATAATTGTTTTTCAATGAAAACATGTTACGTCTTCTCTCTTTTTCCCGAGGGTAATAATGGCATGTTTCCAACAAGGGTCCTTTCTAATTGGAGTTTGAGACATTGTGATCAAGACAATTTACAAAATATAAACAATGCTGCAATAACACATAAATAGAAAAAAATTAACATTCAAAGTTTATAATTAAACTAATATTAAAATACTTAGGGTTTGCAACTACAAAACTATTTTTTTCACAAAAGCACCTAGGGTTTGTTCAACAAGAAGAAATGCAGAAGAGAAATGAAATTTTGGTTTAAAAAACAAAAAAAACCTTCAAAATTTAAACTCACCTCTTAAATATTCCTTGAAATCAATGGAGAGCTCTTTCCAATCCTTTGTAGACTCCTCTAGATGCACCAAGAGTATCTACAAACCTACTCAAATATGATTCAACCACTAGTTTTTGCTCAATATTCTTTCTTGTTTTCCTTCAATGCAAATAAATTTTGGCTCAAATCTCTCTTTTTCTTTCTTCTTTGGCTTGAAAAAGAAATGAAGTGCCTTTTAGGGTGAAGGAGGAAAATAGAAAACAAAAAAGTGTAAGTTCAAATGCCTTTTTATGTTTTAACTTTGTGGTTTTTGTGTCCCAATCTTAGGCTCAAGACTCGCTTAGAATTGGTGAGTCTGGCGAGTACTCAGTGTCCGAGTCTCCTAGACTTGTAAAGCCTGGCTTGCCTCAAAACTCATCGAGTTTGGGCAAGTCTAGGTGAGTTATGGAACTATGCATGGCACCCTGGGATCACATTTGGTTTCATTCCAGATCAATTAGGTGATTGATTGAGGTTGAGATTGCATTGCTTGAGGAGAAGCAATATTTGGGGAGGGAGCATGGAATGCTCTGATTTTCGGCCTTTTCAGCATTATAGTTAGCTTTTACTTTCTCAGTGACCTTGTCAGGAGGGATATTTGATATTGGCAGCTTAGTTGGTCTTGAGGACTCCTATGAAACTTTTCAAAGTGAATTTCATATTTTAGTGTCTATTATAGTAAGTAACCTAGTCAAGGCCGATTTTCATTACTCATCATTGGTATCATTCCAACATGGTCAGTTTTCGATTTTGATGCTTTTCGACAATTTTTGCAACTCAGGTGTATTATTGACTTTAATTTAATTATTTTACTAAGGTTACTTAATTTTATTAAAATAATTTTAAAAAGCACCTTAGTGTAGTAGCTCGTTCAAAAGAGAATTTAAATTTTTAAATTGTGGACACATAAAAGGGGGACTTTGCTCATCAAATTTATTTATTATTTCAGAAAAAAGGTCTATTTGAGCCAAAAAGGGGTTATTTAATCATTCTAAAATATGCCTTTCAGAAAGTTCGGCGGGAAAAGTATAAAAGATGATTCAAGGAGCTCATTTGGATATGTAGATTATTTGATTTCCTCTTGTGCAACCCTTGTGGTTCTATGGGATTTAACTTAGTTCATCTTAGCCTTCCTAAGGACAGAAACCCTCTTGGAGAAGATTAATAACGGTGGTGAAAGATCCTCCTTGGTCAATACCATGTGATTCATTCAAAGTCACAGTTTGAGTGGAAAAGTTTTGCAAGTTTGAATGGAGTTTACTTTGTGAAGTTTTTGTAGAAATTTTTGGAGTGTTTGGTTATGCTTGTAGGAGCTTCTTAGGCCTAGTTGTACCCATACATTAGAGCACCATTAGTGTGTTATCCATAAGCCAATAGAAAAACTTTGTGAACAACATTTGTATATGTTGTACCTCCCTAAAAGAGAGAAAAAAGCCTTTGATCATGTTAAGCACACATGAAGATGGAACCTAGGCATACATTATCCAAGTAGTAAGAAATTACTTTGAAGGGATTTTGCTAACATGCAAATGAATTGTTAGTTTCATACCATTTACAAATAGGATCAACATCACTAGCTATGATAAGCAATGTTACAAGACTCGTCGAGACTTGGTAAGTCTTGAGGCAAGCCACCCTTGGCAAGTCTAGGAGACTCAACAACTGAGTTTCATATCTAAATGTGTTATTTCCTTGAGCTAAAATTTGTGTTTATATTGATTTGATCGATGTATACTTGTATATATGATCTAAGTAGCTTCTATTTGATGAGTTTATTGTGTCTTTAAGGTTTATTTTTATTAAAGGGTGCATGAAACAAGTTTTAAATCCTTAAATATATTTGAATTTCTTGGGTTTTTCAATTTGTCAAGTCTTTGCTGAGGTTGGGCACCGAGTCCGAGTCAGAGTCTTGTAACATTGATGATAAGATCTACCAATAAAGAAGGAATTTTAGACTCCATGTACTTTTTATGCACTTCTGAAACAATTTTTCAGCCCTACTTCAGCACGCTACTCACTTTCTTCAATAGTAGTTCTTACATTAGGTAAGTTGAAGGCTATAGTATGAGAGTTAAGAATTGTGTTTAATGGTAAGTTGACCTAGATAATCTTGTAGAAACATGGTACAATAGAAGGGCCATGGAAGATATAGATTGCATACATACAAATATTCTAGTAGAGCAAAAACCCTATATGTATTGGTAGAAACTTGTTGAGAAGGGGGTTTGGTACCAAAGTTGTGCATTAAATTATATTCAAGAAGAGTTCAATTTTTATCCAGATTCTAGGATTTATTTTGAGGTCAACTTAATGAGTGTGGTTTCAATATGTTATAGTGGTGAGATGAAATCATGGTAGAGAACTTAATTGAAATATTTTAATCTATTAAACATAATGAAGTGTGCAATAAAAAGAGAGAATAAGAACTATGATTCATCACTTGTAAAGGAAAGTGCTTATGTATGATTTTGAGAAATGATGCGCAAAGTTCACCATTGATCCATATCTAGAAAGAACTTAGTGTAACTGAAGAATTAGAAAAAACTAGATACAAATACTTTTTGATATGGTACAGCAACTATGTTCATTAAGAACGATGAATGAGAATTTCAAGTGTTGAAGTTTCATTGATTACAGAAATTGTAACCGCCATTGGGTACATGGCATTGTGTCACAATTATGTGCAGGTGGGATTTAATCGAAGATTTGTGCTGAACCGATGGTGATAGAATTGGTATCAGTCAACTAGTATGCAAACTGAAGTTTGCACTGGTCAGGTGGTTGAGACATGAAATTTCTGATTGGATTGGCATAGCTACCACTGCTTGTGGTTAAGTGTGGAAGTGGCATCATCGGCATAGGACTCAAGTTGGCCTTACTAGAACAGGTGTAGTCCTGGAACAAAGGTGAAGATTTGGACAAGATGTGTAACAGTGAACTTGGGTGCATATTTCTATGAAAACTATCACCACACTTTTGCACTTGTGAACCTAAAATACTGGTGCATTTTGTTGCCAATGTGTGCTGACTTGGGTACTGACAATGAATGTGAGATTGGCTTTGGTTGTACTTCCAAAAGGAACATAGATCGTGGTACATCCATCAAAGTAAAAGTTGATGTCATGACTTGGCCAGTTTTACACTTACATAGTGTGAAAATAGATGTTACAAATCTAAATATTCAGAAAATGAGTAATTGCTTACTATAATGAGGAAAAAAGTTCTCTTACATGTCCAACAACATGGTCCTCAACAAGGCTTACTTGTATAACTAGTAATTTAGTAAAATAAAACTAAAACCAAAATAATAGAATGATGGTTGTTTGCTCCTTGAAAAGTTCAAAATTGATGAATCAGGCCAAAAAGAATGTCTGCCACATGCTAATATTTGTTAGTTGAATTTTAAAACATAAAGAGCTCAATGCATCGAACTCAAGAAGTACAAGGTAAAAACTAAATAATAATTATTAGATTGAGACAGCCTTATGAAGTGGCTGCTAAAACCTTATCACATTAATACACTAGAAGTAATATATTCAAATTTGATAAAGATGCTTTTGGTAGTTTAAAGTTTTGCTTCTGAGGCTCTAATGAACTTGTCTCTGTTCCTTACAGCGTTGTGAAAAGCAATTGTATTTTAGGTCCTTTGATTTCAATTGTAGCTCTTTATGGGATGCCTGCCAATTGGCATCTAAAAATTTAAACTAGGAAAGTTTCAATAACTATAATTATTTCCTTGTTCTCGTGTTGGAATTTATCCATATAACTAAAGCTTTTGTGAGATTCTGATGTACTTGTCTCTATTCTACAGATTGTATTGAAAGAGCAATTATATTCTAGTTTCTTTGGTTTTAATTGTGGCTCTTTATTGTATTGCCCTTCTATTGCCAATTATAAATTTTGAATGAGTTACGATGACAATAATTCTTCCCCTTGTTTTTTGTGAGAATGTATCCTTGTGGCTAAACTTTTCATTGAATTGAGAACTTTGAAAACAATTTCAGAATAAAAAATGGTTAAATAAATATCACATCCCCTCTATTACCACCAAGCATTCTAACTTGTAAACCCTAACATATAGTGTTATTTCTAATTTTCTAGCATGCCAAGGTTATTCTTGCTAATACAAATCCTCTAATATGAAGTGCATAATTGTGCAGAGACTCTGTCGTTCAGTTAACTCAATGGGAAGCCATGTCTATAAGGAGCACTTGATACTGATTTCTAATTACGTGTTTCTCTGGAAAAGTTATCGGGTTCACTACTGGTGGCTATCGACATTTACTTCAAAGCATGAAATTGTCAGCACCATTTGTTGAAGCTGGAATGGAGGTATTTGCTACATAGAAATTCAACCTTCCAACTTTTTATATTGAAAGCTTGTTCATTTTCTCGTGTTACATGTGTAAAATCTGAACATGGACTATGCAGTAATTGTGAGCTCTGTGTATACTTTTAAAATACCCTTCACTTGCTTAGTGGACAACATTAAACACAAATGAGTTTCTCTGAAACATATTAATGTATTTAAATGGCATTCCAGAGGTCTCTAAAATGCTTTGAAAATGCCACTAAAAGAAGTCAAGAAGATACTCTTTCTTTTACATTTACCTGCTGTTCTTGGGGCCAATTCCCTTTGGTAGGAACTGGTGGGAATTTCAAAATTTTTTGGAATAATAACGAGGTATTAATTTATCTTATACTTGCATCACTATTCTAACAAAGCTGCTAAGATTTTTTTTTTGTTGTTCAATCCAAAATGAGAGTTCATTGTTAGATTAAAAATTGTACATTATAAGTTAGAATGTTGTATATGCCCATTGGTTATAAATTTTCAATTTGAATGGTATGCATGCATTTTAATTCACTTAGATTGTTTTTTGTCTTAGAACTGTTAACACCTAAGTAGGCACCCTTGCTAAGTTGCAGGACTTAGCTTACTAGTGAAACATGGGATCCTTTCCAGGTTTGTGGGTCACCTATGATGGAAAGGAACCTCAGAGAGGGCTGGTTCCCCTGATATTTCACCTAAAATGAACTAAACTATTGTTTTACTAAGAAAAAGGATATAAGGAAAGACTTCGAAAATGAAATCTAAATTCCTACTGAGGTGATGCACCAAAATATGTTTGTTTCAGACCTTGGATTGCTTTTTTGACACAAAAGATCAATAACTCAGCTACTTTTACGCAACTCAAAATTTAACATACCCATGTATCAGTGTTTTATAGAGAGGTTGAATATTCCCAATCCTAGAAGGAAAAAAATTGAATGTTCTTCACAAATAGGAGCTGTTTTCACATTAACACAGACTATAACCTACACAAAATATGTTGTTTCTTGTTTAAAGGTGCCAAAATAAGACATATACTTAAATAATTATTCATGAAATCATAGAAATAAAAATCAATTACCAGTTTGCACACAATAAAACAAGCTTTTGAAGGTGGAAAAACTAAATCTTTATTGCTGGAAGGTGTCATTACAAATGTACATAGTCTGAAATATGCTCTAATTGCTTGAAAATATAAAATTACATTGCCTTTTCAGTCACAATATGATTGTTTTCTGAGTTACAATACAATATTTTTGCTGAAAGGTGGAAAAACTAAATCTTTATTGCTGGAAGGTGTCATTACAAATGTACATAGTCTGAAATATGCTCTAATTGCTTGAAAATATAAAATTACATTGCCTTTTCAGTCACAATATGATTGTTTTCTGAGTTACAATACAATATTTTTGCTGAAAGGTGGAAAAACTAAATCTTTATTGCTGGAAGGTGTCATTACAAATGTACATAGTCTGAAATATGCTCTAATTGCTTGAAAATATAAAATTACATTGCCTTTTCAGTCACAATATGATTGTTTTCTGAGTTACAATACAATATTTTTGCTGAGAAGAACTTACACAAGTTACAACCTACAGCAAAAAAATGCAAGAACTGATTACAAATGAAAGTAAGCTTCCTTTTTGTCTATCCTACACTGGAGGAAAAGTAGGACAGCTTTTTAAAGACTATTAAATGACCACTTCATATTTGACCAAATTTTTAAAGACTATTAAAAGACCACTTCATATTTGACTTGGTAATTCCACCTCATTTGGGTGCCTAGAAACCACTCCCCTTGTTTGACTCCACAAAATCTCCAGCAAAGCGTTAGTGAAAGAAGACTGCTGACTTTTCAAGCTGCTTTTCCTCTGTCAGTTGCTATATCTGCTCTTTAACCTCCTCAATGCTTGCAACTGCTCTCGTATGTGCTTTCAACTGCCTCCAAACTGCCAAAACCCCTTTACCATGTTCATAGGACATGTGTTAAACCTTTGAAATGGTCAACAACCTCTTTGAGCATAGGAGAAGTTCAAGGACAAGCTTTAACACTTAACTGATCTCATAAAGGCTTCTTTATCTTCATTTCTTCACCAATTAAAGGACTGTGATCTGCATTTATCTCTGCCATACTCTTGCTTCATGTGCTTGACTTTCATGCTACTAATGGTTTTCTGGAACTACCTTTGCAAATGTTATTGTTCTTATGGCTGCTATTTTCTTTTCTTGTACCTCTCAGACCAGAAGCAGCTTGGAGAACAGATGATCCCAAGGCACATATTTGACCATCTTTTGATGAAGTGATTGTCAAAAATGAATATGAATGTCTCTTTCAAGACTATCACTTCTTTACATCCATCCATTATCCACTGCTTATTATAGCCTGCCTTTCTGAATGGGCTTTAGATGGCTGCTAGGTTTCAAGCCACTATTCCTCATAACTCTCTTACACAAGTCCTGTCATTTGTGCATTCATGGTGTCATGCTATAACTGTCTGATTTAATATGACTTTGCTGCCCTTCAAGACACTCTTGTTTTATGCATGGCCCTTTTATAACCTTGTCATACTGTCATACTCCCCTTTTGCACTTCAAAGTATAGTAAAAAATCACAGTCATAAGGTCTTCAAGTACAGTCATAAGGCTATTTCATAAGGTCACTGTCACTTTGTTTACTTGCTCTGTGCTTTTGTCATGCTCTTATGACTACCTTTAGGACTATTACACTTCTTTTCCTTAACTACAGCCCTTGAAATCTACCCTTCACAAAGCATTGTTGGTCTTCATTTAGACACCAAGTTGCTGTCTCAAAACTGAACATTGCCCTAATCTAGATTGCTTCTAATGGACTGTCTCTTTAATGTATTGTTATTTGGCACCATCCTTAAGAGTACTGCCACTCATCTCTGTTTGAAAACTCTAACCAATGTCTATACTTTGCGACTATTTAAAAGATCCTTGTTTCACATAAGTAGCATCATCACATCTCATTATGCAATTCCAGATCATGTTTTACACCCCGGACTTCACAATAGCAAGGGTCTTGAGTACCAATAGATGGTAGTGGTCTATGAAGGACAAGATCACCATATCTGCATAGTAATCTGCTTCCTTTTATTTCATTGTTTTCTTCTACAGGTCAATTTCTTTTAAAAATAACCACTACCTCTCCACTGTAAAGAATCACTCTAATAATTATCATGGCACTTTCATTACAAAAATCCCCCATCCTTTAGTAGACACTACCAGCAGCAGATCCATTGTCCTTGGATTTCTCAGTGAAACTAATTCACTCCTTTTTGAAAGTTTGTGTTTACTCTCCACTGAACTGTCATGCTACTGATCTGTACCTTCTATATGAAGATTTTCCTTCCCATTATGACTGTCATTGGAAGTCTATTTTCTTGAATCTGGACTGTAACTGTTATTCATTCCATTGTCATCTGCAACTCTACAATCCTTCATAAAATGCACCAGTAATATGCTTTAGTAGCATCATATACTGCTCCAATGCACTTGTCTTTGTAATCCTGGATGGAAAATTTTATAAGACCTATGATAGGTTTGCATAGGAACCAAGCTCCTTTTCATTTCTCTGATACAATTTGTCACTCACAATCACTCAAAACTAGATAGTTCTTCAAATACTGCCACTGCACATTGCATATACCGCCCTTTATGCATGACACCTCACCAAAACCTTGTCACTAGTCTTGATTACAGTCATATGGGTATGACTGTCTTGAAGTCACAGTCAAGGTCACAATCCACCGTCATTCTTGTCTTATGCCTATGATCACTGTATTCTGCTTTTTGGTATTGTTACTATCTTTTGATCTCACCAAATCATCTCTCCACAAAACAGCAATTGTAGGCAGATCCTTTCATGCAAGGTCACTGCCATATTCAATGACCTTTTAGACCTCCTGACTATGGTTGACTTCTTTCCTCAACCTACTGTTCTTGCATCTCAGTGACTATACCTTGTCATCTGCCATTGATTCACTGTCCTACAACTTCGTGTCTTGAGCACAGACCTCATGATAGGACTTGCCATGAAATGACAGGTGTCCTTTAGTCATAACGTTTGCTATCTTCATTTCATGCTGATTGCTTGGTGCTCTGCCCTCTTCATATGATTTTTTATCATCCTTGTGGTAGACTATCTTCTAATCCTTGCAATGCATCTCTTGAGATTTAGAATGTCTTGTGAGAGTAAGATTTAGCCACTGTTTCATATTACTTAACTTCTAAAAACTCTGCTCCACATCTGCAGCATTATCTTGCAAATAATACTTTCCAAGAGGGTTTTTATTTGAGCTTTAGAAAGCAAACTTTGAACCACCAATTTACCATTTAGCACACCTTTTCTATCTAATAGTTGGTTTTGGCCTTCTTTCAGATTAACCTCTACAATACAACTTTCATTTGCACATAGCCATTCTCCCATACACTACCGACTGCCTGTTGTACAAGTCCTCATTGATGTGAACAACATCAGCTGGGCTGCCATTGGAGCTTCTAACCACTTATTATGACTTCTCCTTCCATCTTTGTTGCTCCCAACAGTGTGAGACTATCCTTTACTTCTTATTACTGTATTTTAAGCCTTTATTCTCTTTGATGATATTCTTCCTTTTAACACTGTCCTCTAATTTTGGCATACTTATTATAAGCTCTTAACTCTCTATTTTCTGCATGCTATAACTAAACCTTTAATGCATTCTTCTATACTAGTGACTGTGCCTATTCATCACAGTTTCAAGAGAAATGCAATATCCTCATCCACATAATACCTCCCAACTGAATTGTCCACCTTTTAAATCTGTTGCTCACTATGTACAACAGGCTTATCATGTATGTATTTTGGATAAACTTTAATGAAGGTTCCAAACAGGATAACAACTATATGTACTTGATGTCTCTTCAAATATGACAAAAGTTTGCAGCACCCTTTGACAAGAATTTGAAAACTATACCCATAGAATCATGTGTTGACATTACTATAACAGGTATATATTTTGCAGTTCTAGTGCCTCAGATCTTGTACAAAAGACCAATGCTTAAAAGGAAAGGTATGACTACCTTTGCATGAAACCCTATCATTTCAAATATGCTCAATGTACTATGCATTACTCTAGTGGACTATGCATTATGTGTGACTTTCTTTTGTTCTTCAGAGCTTTGGTTTGGTCCCTGAACTCTAACAACTGCCCTATAGAACTTCACCTATGCATGTTTTGTAACCCTTGTTCATTATAGTGCTTTATTTGACATGTAAGCCTGATAAGAACTTCTCACAATGGGACTGCTCTCAGACTACTATCTCATGTGCCTCCTAAACATGGATATAAGGTGGTGACAATACATGAAAATGTTCATATGACAGTGCAATTTCCTTTGTAGCATATGACTTCTCAAACATTATGACTGCTCTTGATGACCACTAAAGGTCTTGAACTCTTAACAAAGATATTCGTTGCATATCTTAGCAAAGATTTAAACTTTGGGCAAAAAAAGGCATACCTGTCATAATGTTATGACTCAACTCCATGACTTGCTATGTGGACATAATACTGGTAAGAAACTTTGAAACCTCCAACATTTCTCTTGCAACGTGTCTGAGATCCCTGGACTTCAGCAACATGGTGAAATTAATAGATGCCTTCAAGCTCCCAATATCCACGCCTCTTCCTCAGCCAGCAACATGCTCAAAATCTGCAACAAACCTTCCTCTTGTATCTGGTCTTAGTGTGCAACGTGGAATAAACCCCATTTTTCATGCCTGAGACTCCTTACACATGCTAAAAACCCTAAAGCTTTCCCTTTCAACATGGGATGAAGAAACTGAAAACAATCCTCTTTTTTGACACCTAAAAGAAACTTGGTCTAATATTTCCTTTTACTTGACCAATTTCAATATGTTGACATTTCCCTTTAGCTTTTCATAAAAGTTAAAACAGTTTAAAATTTAACATCTTTGTTTAATAAACTGTTCTTAGAAACTTAAAATGTCAATGGAACATTTACAACAATTAAAAAGGCTTTGTGAAAAATTCTTGCTTTCAATTGTGAGGGGGATTTGGACAACAAATTGGTACAAGATGTTTCTGTTGTCTAGTTTTAATGAACCTTTGCTGTTAAATTGTTATATTGGAGTGGACTAGGAAATGCATAATACATTTAATGAAGTTACAATTTGAATAAATTCATAGTTAGAATCCTTTTAATACTCAAATTTGACAGAAGTATGTAGTGGACCATACCTTTGAAGTGATACTCCAAGGAAGTGGGTAGATGACCAAAACATGTAAGGGAAATACACCACTATTGAATGAATGAAAATAGCGTAGAAAGGAACTTAACAATAGTATTCTTAAAATGATAGCCTTTTAAGATTGTTGTGATGTCCCCAATTGCACAACCTTAGGAAATTTAGAAAATTCACAATGTGTGCAAGCTGAAATGATAAAATACAAAATATAGATGCCAAACATTTCTAAGAAGATGTTGATTAGTTGTATAGTAAGCAACAATTACTTGGACAACTCTTATCAAAGCAAATGTTCAAGCATTAAACAGCAAGCCCAACTATTAATGATACAAAATTAAATATAGAAACCTCACAATTGAACAGAAGATCTGATCTGTAATTATATTAATTAGTAATGATCAACAAATCACTTATTAGCACTGCTAGATCTATAGGGTCCTAAAACAACACTCTTAAATCCTGGATCTTTTATCCATCTTCAAGGCCAAGGTTTTGTCATCAAGAAGGGAAAAAGAGGTTTATCAACAGACTTAGGACGGTTAGAGGCCAACTCTAAGAGTAGGTTGTCTCTCCTATGCTTTGAGCCTAGCTTAGACTCAATAGAGTGTTTTGAGAGGTATATCTTAACAGGCATTGAGATCAAACAAAATGGAAAATCCAATAAAGCCTATTGCAGACTTGACCTCAAATTTTGTCACGAGGTCAAGTAAGTCTTGCTACATTAATCCCTAATATACCTGATTAAAAGTGCAGACACAATCCTTATGAAATATTTTATTGCAGGAACCACAACAGTCTTTATCTCCATAGAATCAAACTGGTCTATCCCTGCAAAGCAACTCTCAACTATATCCAAGATGCATAGTAGCTCATCCTTAGGTAGATGCAAGTGTTTAAGTCTCTTCCTTGCTTTATAAAGTTTATTTCCCAACTGTTCACCATTACATGAGCCCATGATTCGCAATCTTTGACAACACCTTGAATGTTGTATCCCTTTAGAAACTCAAAGCCACATAAATCTGATATACAATTGTTGAACCAATGCTATGCATTGAAGGAGCTGCAACAAGGGTTAGCTTCCCAATAGCTTGGCATGATCACCAACTCTAACACCACTATAATAACCACCCTATATTATTTTCTTTTGATTTTTGCCAATATGAAACATCAACAAGTACATAACAAATAGAGGTTCACCATTGTCATCCAAACTAATACAAACATTCGATGTTCATACAACTGTATTTACAACACCTTATGAATAATCATTCCAAAGGCTGCTATTACATGATAAAGATATAAATATGAAACACCCACAAGAAATACCTTGAAAATAAAGATGAAGATGAGTGTTGCAGATTTGGAATGTCAAGTAGGAACAGTTGCATTCCTGATATTCATATTTGTAGGTCATGGAAGCTACAAAAACACATTAAAACCCCTTCCAATCAGCATGAAACACTTCCCAGCGATACAAAGAAATACCTTGAAAATAAAGATGAAGATGAGTGTTGCAGATTTGGAATGTCAAGTAGGAATAGTTGCATGCCTGCTATTCATGATTTGTAGGTCATGGAAGCTATAAAAACACATTAAAACCCCTTCCAATCAGCTTGAAACACCTCCCAGTGATACAAAGAAATACCTTGAAAATAAAGATGAAGATGAGTGTTGCACATTTGGAATGTCAAGTAGGAACAATTGCATGCCTGATATTCATAATTTGTAGGTCATGGAAGCTATAAAAACACGTTAAAACCCCTTCCAATCAGCATGAAACACCTCCCAGCGATAGCCACCAACAACACATACACCCAACACTACCAAACAGTCCTAGAATGCAAGGAAGTAAGCAGCTACAAGTCTGATAGTGACAGGAAGTGATGTTACAGGTCTGTTGTTTTTGAGTTGTAGGTCATAGCAGCAGGATAAACCCTTTCCAACCAGCAAAGTACTCCTCCCAAAGCAACAAACCAGTCTCAAACACCCAACACTCTTAAACACTCTCCAACTGACAAGAAATATGGAGATTGCAGGTCTTAATATAAATGAATAATAATATCACACTGTTACACAGGACAGCAAGGGAATTCACCCAGCAAGCTCCAAACGCATGTTCAACACACCCCAAAAGTGCCATTGGATAAATCAGCACTAAGAAATGCAACTCTTGTGTGCACAAAACTCCACAGAAGCATATGAAGTCAAACTGGAAATGATTATCAGACTTGTACAGGTCTGAAATACCCTGTAGCAATAGGTACAAATGACTATACAGCCCTTAGGTAGCCTCCAAAACTGCAGAGTACAACCCCAAACTGTTAGAAAGTGTCTTCAAGAGTCAAGGTGCCTCAAATGAACAACGAATAAGTCCTCCAAGTGCAGTTCTTGGTCTCCTATATTCCCACACCAAACTCCAGGTATCCTATAGGCATGGTACGACCTTCCTAGCAATTTATGCAATCTAAAATCAGACCAAAAACTCACCCTACTGGAGTCACCCAGCTATGAGGGACACATTAATCACAATCTTTGAAGATTTTGGAGCCATATAACAACTTTCCCAACAAGATATGAGTGGTACGACCAGCTAAGGCAAACACCAAACTCTCAAATAGTATGGCCAGCCAATAGGAAACTTCAAATCGGCTCGAAAATGACCAACAAACTTTGCAAATGACAAAAAATCAATCCCAAATAATTTGTGATCTCAAAACACATCAAAAACCTCCATTGTGAAACCCCAAAATCCAAACTTTATTGAAGCACAATGTGATTCCTAAATAGAACCATTCAAACTAGCTAGGGATTGTTTTCCAAATCCACAACTAGGAATCAAATGAGGTTTTTCGTCCTCAAATGATTTAGGAAGAACAAGCAGATGTAATCTGACAAAATAGCATAACAACATAAGAAATCTTTGACATATGAGAAATGAGAGCCCCAAACCTCCTTTTATAGCCTTTTCGTTGCTTTTTTCGAAAAAATGCTTTTTACTTTTTTGTTACTTTTCCAAAAAACTCTTTTTTGCTTTATTCTGAAAAAAGTTTTTTTTTTTGTTTTTTTCAAATTAAATAATTCATTACATGCAAAAGTCACTTTAATAAAATATAACACTTAGCAAATATTTTAACATTTAATATTATAAGCTTAAGTATATATTTTTCAAATACTCCACACGAGTTGTAGAATGCACTTTCAAGGCTTTGGAATTTAATTTTGATCGTGTCAAGATGTAATTGAAGCTTAGGGATGATGACAGGTGCCACTCAAAGATTGACTAAAAATAGACATGCTCTCCAATAAGTTTGGAGAACAACCTAGGAGGCCAAAAACACTTCTAAAAGTGTCACTAATATCCATAACACCCATTGAGCTCAATGCCAACAACAAAACCAAGAAAGGTTGAACTTGTGCTCTCCAAGAACTTTGGAGTTCTCCCCAGCTCACGTAGAAGCTTACAAGAAAACTCAAAAATTGGCCAAAAGCTCATGAAACCATACGGCTAAAAATGGGGACATTACAAATCCACACTTGACCTTATTGGAAAATTTGCAAGATTCGATGAAAAATCATATCAAATTTTTACCAAAATTATCAATTTGTGAAAAATGGCCCATTGTAATATTTTTTGTATGGTCATGGTGTCGTTCTATAATAATCTTGGCACCCCAATAAAAAGCAATCTATTTTGGTAAGTGTGGCCAAAATAGGTCAAATAGAAACCCTAGTTGCCTTTCATCAAATTGCTAGCGAAAACCACTTGAATTGTAAATTGTGTTCAAAATTCCTTGGAAAACAAAAAGTATGGTGTTGTCCTTTGTTAGTACATGTTCTTTTCATGCCAACTCCAATGACCATGTGGTTGTCCATGTCGTTACAATGAGTTATAGGGAAAACCGACAAAAAAGGAAAGCTTTTTGAACTTTGAAGTTCAAGAGGAACTCATGGAAAAAACTTGAATTTCAAAAATTTAAACTTTGAATATCAAAGGTGACAGGTGCTTAATACCATTAGGGGATAAAAGGGGAGGGAAGTCCAAACAAGGAAGTTTGAAGGTTTGAGCAATGGAGAATGTCGAGAATTGGGGATGGGAAAGGAATCATACCACTAAGGTAGGAGGGAAAAAAATGTTGGAGGGTTTAACATCGATGGAGGAGGAGAACGAGGAAACATTGAGGTTTAGGATTCGAGGTTACATCATGACATGTATGAGGATTAGGGGAAGTTGGAAGTTCAACAACAAAAGGTCTTTATGAGGGAACAGAGGAAGATTTCGAGTGTAAAAGAAATGGGTATTGAGAACAAAGGAATCTTGAAATTTCTATCCAACATGCTTTTACAAAGGGGATCGGAAAACTTTGGAGTTCAAAGGGGAGAAAAGGGAGGCACTCAGTTAAGGATGGTTGAAAGTCCACCTTGAATGACAAATTTTTTTTGGTTTACCATGGGGAAGTCAGAGTTGGATGGGAACACATGTTATTGTGAACTATGAAACACACAATTTTCAACATAGGAAAGGGTGAGGTTTGAGAGAATGAATTTTTTGGGGATGGAGCAATTCCAAAGCATGATAGAGTAAATGGAGATGGACTTAGGTGGGATGGCATGATAGGATAGGGAAGTTTGACATACCTAGAGTAATAAAGGGAAGCAAGGGAAATCAAAAAACCATGCTAGGTATGAAATATTTAACAACTTCAACACTTGACACATACTTTAACCTTTCAAACTGCAAGCTAAACACTTACACATGCCTTGGAAATTTGGCAACTGCAACACAATATAAGCACATGCAAAAAAAAATGAATGCCACATGCAATTTGGACCACAAGACTTCTTAGATCGATTATAAATGGGGGCCAAACATAGTCAAAACACCCAAAAGTGAAGGGAACTCATGAAAAACTATGGTGGTAAAATTAAGTCCCAACAAGATCCTTGAATAGAACATAAATAGATTGGCAACAATTAATTGCAGCTCACCAATGATAGAAGTCCCACTTGCAACAAGTTGTATAATTGTAAAAATCGATAGCAGTCCACAAAAGGTGGTACAAGGGTTGTTGTGCAGATTTGCTAATGCTGGCATAGGATAGAAGCAATGTTGTAACAACCAAAATTGATTGGAAAGATTATGTATTTGTTAATAATGTTGGTAGGGACAAAGTTTGGTGGCAATCCTATGGAAAATACTTGAAAACCTTCACGAATGTTTGCAAGCTTCCTTAAATGTTGTATGATGGTAGCAAGAAGAAGTAAAATAGGCCTACAACCCTTTTCAATTAGCAATAATTGGCAAATCTAACCCTAAACTATAAAAACCAGCAATGTGAAGATGCTATGGTGACAACACTACTAAAAAAATTCAAAATCAGCACATCTAACCGTTTTATACAATAGTGCCACTATAGCGACTAAAAATTACTTCAAACCTTGAATCAATCTTCAACAAATCAATACAATTTGTGATCTTTGGCTAGAATCGCCTCTAATGGATAAGAGGGTTTTTGTCCTTAAATCCAAATATTGACCAGGGTGTTTGTCCTCTTGTTCTCCTATGCTAAGGAATTTCATCCTTAACTCCAAATTGGAAAGAATAGTGAAATGAAAAATGTGGGTTATTTTCTTTGAGGAAATGACTTTATTTTATAGTTTCCATTTTCAGGCTATCCATTTGAATTTAATTTTCCCTCTAAGTTTTTAAAATAATTCATAAATTATATCAAATGTTGATTGAATTAGATATTGAAGTGTTAAAAACACTTTTTAAATATTGCATATTTGACCCTATAACATTTCAATTGCCCTTTTGAAAATAAAATGAATGGACTTAACTTAAAATATTATTATTTCCCTTATTTTATCCCTTAGCCTATCGGAAATAAAGAATAAGCTATGTCCTCTATATATTCCTTTAGTTTTTGAGAAAGGAGACATGTCTATGCTTCTTAGAATTGCTTTCCCTCAAGAAATTGTAGATTGGGATGTTCAAGTATGATGGTGCCAACATTATGAATCATGTTGTAATGTTTGTAGAGTTCAGATTTTGTGTTTTTCAAGTGAAACAACTCCAGACAAAATGCACTATGAGATATCTTATCTCCATCCAAAATATTTTTATGCAATGTAACTTAAAAAATTTGGCCACTTGAAGAGAAATGACAAGGTATGCATGATTGGTTATCTTATTCACAACAACATTAATGCAACTCTTTTTGTGTACCTTGGGGAGGCTTTTGATGAGATTCATGATTATGCCTTTCTACATCTGACTTGGATTAGGCAAGAAATGCAACCAACTCTCAATATGCTACTCTTTGGTTTGATGAATGATGCCTTCTCCCAAATGCTTGAATACACCCTCAAACCCTTGCAAGGCTAAGGGTTGCCTTGTAAGAAAAATGAGTTCACCACTGCGCTTTTGCTACACTACTTTGATATCACTATGCATTGGTGTCTCCAAATGAGCAACTTCTTGAGTCCTTTTGCAGTGCTAATTTCTACCTCAAGAGGAAAGGTGTCTCCAACATGTGTCTTTGTAGTGTCTCCAATTTGAACCAAATTGATTTGTGACCTTTTAGTGCAATTCTCAAGTCCCGTAGGTTGATTGGTAAAGAGAAAGGGGGGCTCCAAAGTTCTTGGATTGTGTTGGTTCGGGTTTTCTTGGCATTTGTTTGTGGCATTGAGTTTAGTGGGTGTTATGGATCACAGTGATGCTTTCAGAAGACTTTTTCGCCTCCTAGGGTGTTCTCCAAACTTCTTGGAGAGCATGTCTATTTTTTGTAACTCAAGTTGGCACCTGTCATCATCCTTTAGCTTCAATCACATCTTGACATGATCATAATTGGTTTCCAAAGCCTTGGAAATGCTTTTTGCAACTTAGGTGGAGTATTCAAAATATACACTTAAGGGTCTTTTGCATTTAATGAATTATTTAATTGGAAAAAGCAAAAAAGAAAAAAGAAAAAAGTGCTTTTTTGGAAAAAAAATAACAAAAAAATGTTTTTTCGAAAAAGAAACAAAAAACTATAAAAGGAGGTTCGGGGCTACCATTTCTCACATATTGAAGATTTATTACTGTTATGCTACTAGATTGAATTTGCGTGTTCTTCCTAAAATCTTTTGAGTACGAAAACCTTCATTTAATTTCTAGTTTCAAATTTGTAAGACAATCCCTAGTTGTAGTTAGTGTGATTTCATTTAGGAATCACCATTGTGTCTCAACATAGTTTCAATCTTTGGGTTTTCATGATGGAGGTATTTGATGTCTTTTAATATGTAGATATTTTGGAGTGATTTGGTCTAACTTTTGCAGAGTGATGAATTTTTGAATTTTTTTGAACTATCTTGCTGGACCGTACCACCTGCAGACTTGGGTGTGAGGTTTTGGGTTTAAATTTCTCTCTTTTCTTGGTCTTTTATGTGCTGATTTGTAGCGTAAGAAGTACTTTTTGATGATGTTTCATGATTAAAGGTGGACTTCGCTATTTGGAAGGTGTTTTGGGTGAATCTTCTATAGCTGTTTGACCTACAACAATAATATATCAGACCTGTAACAGCTCAGTTCAGTCATTTTAGACCTGCTACATCACCTGTCAGAAGTTACACTTTGATTTCCAGACTTGTCATGATCATACCAGCATTAGTGTTTCAAGGTATACTGATTGGTTGTCCATTTTGCTGATTGTTCATGCTTTTGGAATTGAAATGGAGATGATAAATGCCACTGTTATGACCAGTTAATATCAGCAGCTAACCCACTTCATTTGATGATTAAAATGCTCATGAAATTAATCTTGTAGTTCTTTGGATGGTCTAGCCACCATAGTCATTCTTTTTTGTACTTTATTTGTAATATTGGTTGGAAGTACCAACAGTGAATATATTTTGGTTAATGCCGATACTTATCCCATTGCACAAGTGGTGTGTAATTGCCCCCACCAGATAAGTGGCAAGAGCTTTAATATTTACTTTCAGTTTTAAATAAGCTTTCCCATTGAAAAGTGGATGTGTGATTGTAATTCCTGCTGAATAGATGGATGGTTTCTTTTGTAATTCTCGCTGAATAAGAAGATGTTGCACCTTTTTGTTTTGCATACATATCCCATTGGATGAGTGGTTTGGATGGCCTGCCACTTGATGCTTCCTTTTAGCTCAGTTGATTTCAGTTTACTTGTAATCCTGACACCATATGCTCTCACCTTGCCCTTTTTTGGATCTAGATGATCAAAAATTGGAAAGGAAGTTGTTATTCATTTTGTTACAGTTGAGCTAATCCAAATTTCAAAAATAAAACAAAATTGAGGGTGTTTATTATAGTGGTATCAAAGCCAAGTTGTCTTGCTAGTGTGTTGGAAAGCTAACCCCTGTTGTAGATATTCAATTGCATAGCATTGTTTCAGTAGTTTCTTGTGTTGAGTTCATCACTCAATCTAGTTATGACAAAGGAAAATTCAAAAATTTGTATACACCTTCCTGTGAATCATGGCATTTGAATTTGATGAGAAGATTTATAGGGCATAAAAAAGACTAGACCACCTGCTTCTAGAAAAGGGATGAATTACTATGCACTTTGGCTACTATGGAGAGTTGTTTCTTGAAGATAGATCATCTAGATTGTATGGAGTTGAATATTGTTGTGGCTCCGGCTATGAATGCATTGGTTAAGCTGAAGCTTATGAGATGCATAGATGAAAAAGTTAGAGTTACAATTATTTCTTGCATTGGTGAATTTGCAAGAATTATAGCTCCCAAAGTTCTATACAATGATGACACAATGGAATTTTTTCAGCTAATGGTAGAGGTTTTCCATGGTTTGAAATATACTAGACATGCTTCTTCTACCAAGAGAGTAAGAATTCTAGAAACTGTTGCAAAGGTTAGATCTTGTGTGTTGATGATTGATCTTGACTATGATGATCTGATACTCCAAATATTCAAATATTTCTTTGCTGTTGTAAAAAAGAATCATGATGATAACATTATAACATCCATGCACAATCTTTTTCATTGGTGGTCAATGAGAGTGGTAGCATTCTCTATCCATTCTTATCAATTCTATTGTCTAAAGTGAGGAAGGATGATGAAAACTTCTTAATAGTTGCAAATGTGTTAGTTGAAATGGTTGTTAGCCAATGTAAAGATAAGTTGAAGCCATATTTGACAATGGGGCGTGAGGAGGAGGAAGAGAAGTTCACAACAAATTTTTTTTAAGTAGAGCTAAAATGCAGGAAGGATGAATATTTCAAACCCTTTTATGTAGTGGAAAATGTCACATCTCTAGAGGCATATGGCATGAAATCCCAAAATGAATCTATTGAAGGTGGTGTTGCTGTTAATGATGAAGTTGAGCTAGCTGAAAAATTCATGACAACAATTAGTGATGAGCCCATGTATCATTCTAGTGATGACAATTCAAAAGTTGAGAGGGATGTTCTGATGCAGAAAGTGTTCAAGAATGATTCCCAAACAAAATCAAGTGAGAAGGAGCTCCAAGATGATCTAGAAGGTAGTGAAGCCTATTTAAAAGTCAAAGAATAAACACATGAGCAAAGTGACCTTGCTGATTTGGATCAAAAGCGTAGGGGGTTGCAAGAATTGAAGAATCAATTCTATATCATAGAAGAGAAAAAGGTACAAGTCATGACAAGATTTGATGACACACACAAATTTATTGAAGATCTCATTTGGAAAGCCCAAGTTGAGAAGAGACAGAAAGGTGTAGAAGGAGGCTCCACTTTTGTAGATTTGTAAACAATCCAAGATGCTTGGGAAACAATGAAATCAAATTCCCTACATTTGTTGTTAGATAGGGATCATAAGCTCAAGTTTGTAAAAGAGACCCTTGATGCATTGAAGGGAAAAAAAAGAAGTCGATGAGCTCACCTTTGACCTTAAATCAGCTAAACATTCACTAGAAAGTATCTAAGTGACGTTTTCTATAAGCAAAGAATAAATAGTGCTATTTCAAAACAATTGAGGAAGCATGAGAATGAGCAAAGGGACTACCCAAGATCATTGATGGCATCCAAATGAAGAGGGATTCTTCCCACGATTGGTTTCTTAATTCGCATGAAACTTCAATTGAATACCATAGGTTTAATCTTAATGATCTGCAAAATAATGTGATCAAGCACGATTGAATTCTTGAGGTTAATCTTCTTGGGAGATCACCTGATGAAGTCTTGATGCATGGCCATGCTGATCTAATAGCAACTGATGTAGGTGTACCATGCAACCAATCATATATTGTTGGCAATTTAGAACTCTAGGAAAATATGCAAATTTTTTGTATTATTTTTATTATAAAAGATTTAAATGAAATGCAAAATGAATTGAAATCTACACTACTATAATCAGAAATAAATTTCATAATTTAAGTTGGGCATTAAATGGTCGATTGAGCAACGATGATTGAAAGATAATACCAAATAACTCTAAACCTCATATTTGATTAGAAAGACAATAATTAGTATTCAATTGAAACCTTTGGTGAAATGTTTAGATTCAAACCATTAAAACAAATATAATCATATCAGAATTAGATGACAGATCTGACATTAAACAACAATAACAAATCAAATTTTGATATAAATTAAATCCTTGAAAGTTTGTTCCAACTCAATATGCAAAGTAAATGGTATAGACCTATGAGCTAGGGTGGTGACTTAGGAAAAATGAATGCAAATGTGTATGTATGAGGCGATTGATGTGTATGGTCGAAGTGAATTAAAAATGTACTATAAAATAAATACATAGGCCTTATAATGTCTCATTTAGAAGACTATCAAAAATAAAAAGTACAAAGCGAATTAATAAGTACTTCAAAAAAAATGCATAGGCCTTATAATGTCTCATTTAGAAGATTGTCAAAAATAATATCTAAATTAAATTTTTTATTTTTGAAAGGGTGAAATATCCCAAGGCAATTTTGTGTGCGAAAATTTCAATTTCACCAATTTACGTGCATAGGCATTTCATCAAACAGTTTGTTTGAATATTGTTCTAGGCTTGTTTCCAGTTTTAATTAATGCTTGGTAAACGCTTAATAGGGAACTTCAGTTTTAATGGATTCCAAACATTTCATTACAATGAGTATTTTTAACTTTCAAGCACAGAATGGAAAAAACCAAGAACTTCCATGATACGATATTTATTTCAGAAATATAACAGCTATAACTAGAAATTAATACATAAACAATTCTGACCTGAATCCCAAGAAATATATTTTATATTATAAACTCCTTCACATGTATGGATATCTTCCTCCAAATTGCAGCAACTCTCTTAAGCTTGTACAACGGCCAGGAGTAAGGTGTATTATAGTCTAAAAAATCCTGCAATACTTCATAAGGAGTAGTTTATGACCATTTGACTACTCTGACCTGCCAAGAATCCTCACGTAGATTGCCAAAAAGGGGTAGCGATTAATTTCAAGGGTTGCGGCTAGTGTAATATGGAAAGCAACGACTATGAATAAGTTCCCAGCTCCTTTGATACTTCATAAAGTTTGTTCTACTCACTAGAAAAATGGTACAACCACATAAATATTCTAAATATTGATAACAATAATTTATTTATTCATTTTCTCCCTTGAATGCATGAAATTGGATAACTCAAAAATTTGTACCCATAAGAGACTTCACAAATTTCGCATATTCTCTTGTTGTAAACTTACTGTGAGAAATCTAAATGATCTCTCCAGCAAACTTACTAGGGTAGATTGTTTCACCACCAAATCCAGTTACCCATAGGGTTTGCATCCTAGGGTTTGAGCTCCAAAGCTACTAAAAAAGAACACACAATAGAGAATTATTCAAGCATACCAAAATGAGTATTCTTTTCACTTTCGTATCCAACTCCACCCTAACTTTTAAATTCCTACATGTTGATATTTTTAAATAAACTTGGGGATAATTAAGTGACCTTTTAAAACTTCATCAAATATCGACAAAGTCACTTTATGAACTTAATTAAATTAATTATATAATATTACCCTTAAGATATGCAAGAACAAATAATGTTAAATAATTAAATTAAAATATTTCCTTAGCTCCAACATTAGCCTACTGGAATAAAATAGGCTAATTTATCACTCTTGCTTAGGCATTGAAAGGGGACATTACAATCGCCCCTTCCCGAAATTTCTTGTCAAGCAATTGCAGATTAAGATGTTGAATAAATTGCTTAGGTATCCACAATCTCCTTTGGAACCAAAACCAATCTACCCTCCTCATCCAGGGGAGGAAGCTCCGATGAAGATGTAAGGTGCTTCCTCAATGCCTTCTTGAGACACGATACATGAAACACATTGTGGATCTTGCTACTGTCTAGCAACTCAAGCTCATACACCATTTCTTGCACTCTGCAAGCTACCCTATAAGGACCATAGAAGTGAGGTTTTAACTTCTTTGCACTACTTTTCTTCAAGGAAGACTACCAGTAGGGCTATAGGTGCAAGAAAACCAAGTCACCTACCTCAAAGCTTCTCTCTATCTTATGCTTGTCTGCATACTTTTTTTGTTGATTCTAGGTGCTCTGAAGGTTATCCTTGAGGGAATTAAGGATATCCTAACTCTCTTGGATCCAATCTTTGGCTTTTGGAGCCTTTCTATCACTGAACAATAAGTCCAAGAATGATGGAGCATCATAACCATATAATTCTCGAAAAGGAGTCATCCCAATCGACATATGATAGGTGGTGTTATAATAGTGTTCCCCCAAATGCAACCACCTAATTGAAGCCCTCTACTTCCTTGACACATAGTTATGCAAGTATCCCTCAACCCATTTGTTTACCATCTTTGTTTGACCAATTGTCTGAGGGTGGTAACTCGTTCTAGGAGTCAACTCTATGCTAGCTAGCCTAAATAGCTCTTGCCAAAAAGCATTGAGGAACTTCCTATAGCTATCGTTGACTATATTCTTCGGTAGCCTATGTAGCCTAAACACATTTCTAAAGAATAGCTCTTCTATTTGAGGTGCCTTATACTCTGTGGAGATGGCGAAGAAATAAGAAAACCCGGTCAATTGATTAACAACTACAAAGATGCAATCTTTTCCCTATACCTTCGATAGACCAGTAATTAAATCCATAGACACACTTTCCTATTTCTACTCTGGAATGAGCAATGGTTGAAGTAATCTAGCTAGAAAAGTGTGCTCTAACTTATTCTGCTGATGGGTAGTACACTCTCTCACATGTCATAAGACATCTTCCTTAAGGCTTCTGGTGATCCTTCAAATCCACTCGTCAAGCATGAAGATGTCTATGACTTCTTGAAAATATTGGTGTAATACCCCATGGAAAAGATGGATTATCCTTAGAAAATTATCTTTATGAAACTTTATGTGGTGAAATGGATGATGCTAGTTAGTTTATGTCTCCAAATGCCATTTTTGTAGATACCTCAAGGGAAAAGGGGATGGCTAATTTCATTGGAAAGGATTCAACACCTCTATGTGATTTATCTGCTAAATCACCAAATAGAATCAATAGTAATAATAAGACTAACAACTTATCTGGTTGGGAGGCATAAAAAATTTCAGACTTACTAACAGATGGTTGGGCTTGTGGTGATTGGGAAAAAAGGAAACTGGTGATAAAAAATTAGGCAGTCAATTAAATATTGCTACAAGGTGGGACACCGACTTAATTTCGGTTGATGATTGTGCCAATGCATTTATTCTTGATGGACAAGACTCAAGGTGGACCCCAAATTTACATTCTCTAGGTAAAAGAAATTCCAAAGGTTGTAGCTTAGAAGATAGAAATGCACATGTACAAGGTCAAAATTTGAGATCAGATGCCACAGGAAAAGTCAATTCGACAGGTGATTGCAGGAATTATGAGATTTATAGGGCAAGGAAAGATGATCACAGTTCTATGTTAAAGCTTCAAAATAAGAGTGGGTGGAAGAGTGTCTGGCAAGAAATAGAGGTAGAGAATTTGCCAGGTTGGAAGTCAAATGTAGAAATTTCAGGAATCAAATGCAAGAATGAAAAGGAACAAGGGATAGGAAAGTCACAGGAGGATGAGGCTACAAATCTGGATTTTCCTCTAGGCTTTTCTTCTGTCAAGGGCAATTATAAAGAAGAGACAGTTTCGTTGCAACATATAGACAGTGAAACTAGTTTTCCTTTTGGTACTGATATTTTGAAGACCTCTAGATGGAAAGACCATGCAGATGAACAAGATCAATGTGAACTGTTCTATTGTGATATCAAATTTAATAACACATTGAAAAATAAGCTGACAAGTGCAAATTTAACCCTTGGAAAAGGATCATGTAGTGGAATTCAGTGGGAAGCACATAACAAAAATACTTTGCAAGATGTAGAACACAGTCAAAGAACATCTGACGGGGCTCAAGCTGTTGGGTGGAGTGTGGATTGGCAATCAGATGTTTCAGAAACAAGCTGGACAACTCTAGAGGCAAGAGTAAAAAAGACAGAAACTCCAAGGTGGAGTGTTGATCAGCATGCAGAAGTTCCAAAGACAAGCAAGATAATGCTAGAGACAAGGGTAGAAAGACTCAGCGAGGACAAATCTTTAGAGAAAACTGTGTTTGAACAGGAGCAGGTAGGTCATGATAATACTAGGGAGCCTGTGAGTGCCGCTGATATGGAAAGCTCTACCTAGACTAAACTTCTCAAAGGAGAACAAGATGAATGCAAATTCTCTCCCTCCAATAGAAGCCATAAATTTAAGCCAACAGGTACAAACCTAGTCCCACTTGGGATAAGATCACACAAAAGAGCTCAATCAAAATCATATGAAAAAAGACTTGTAGGGGGGAATGTGCAGGATCAAGCAACACCCAGAGAGATGCAACAAAAGGACTGCAAATTAAACTGTCATGTGGAAGAAGATAGTTGCAATCTTCCATGGTTGGAGAATCTGATGGAAAATGCAAATATTCAGAGAGAAGTGCTCAAAATGCATTTCTTTTGGGAGAAAATTTCAATGTTAGTGTAGATATCCACACACCAAGAAGATTTGGTGAGGATGTACTCATGAATAGTAGTAGCAATCTGGAAATAGAGAAAAATGTTATAATGACTGAGAATATAACTGTGAGATCCAGCTTGGAATCATTTGGTTGGGAATTAGAAAAACAGAATGACTCTACTACATCTGGTTAGGAATTAACAAGTTAGAGTGACCCATCTCCAATATCTAGTTGGGAATTACCAAATGAGAGTGACCCTCCTACAATGTCTAATTGGGAATTACAAAATCACATTGTGTACTGAGGAAATGAAAACCTTTGCATGATGAAAAGCATGGAAGATGTAAGGCCCAACAATGACAAAAGTGCCATTTCTTCTGAGGTCCATAAAAAGGGATTGGGTGCATCTGACCCATAAAAATGGGAGTGCCAGATGTTTAAGAAAGACTGAAAGTCTTACAGGAGGAGTAATTGACAGACATTCCAAACTGCAGGAATTTTTTCATGAAATCAATCCATTATTGCATTCAAAGAGGATGTTTCTTCATTATGGCAGGTAGTAAATTATGTATCTTTAGTTAGTGTATTCCTCCTAAATGAAATTTCTAATTCCTTACACTTCTATTGCTATTACCCAATCCAATTGTATGTCAAGCTTTTAAATCGATTGATGAGGCTTGATTTATCTAGTTTGGTAAAAGAATTGAAACCTACATACATACAAATTTGAACACTATATAAGGTGAGTGGTAAAACAATCTCCATATAGGCTTATAAAAGGTGGATCTCATACACCAAATTAGAGTCTTGCTTGGGGATAACCTAAAAAAGTACCTTTACTTTTCCCTTTACTAGTGTTATTTCCTTTCAATGAATCAATATATTAGCCTAATAGTATTGGCATATAATCTATATCATCAACACTACCATTGTCATATGTGGGCATGAATTTATGAGGTGCTATGCAAGCTTTCTACAAATTTTATAGCATCTTTGGTGACCTTAAGGAAATGGATTAAATGTTTTTATTCGGTTAGGAAAGAACTTTAATTTCTGTCAATACTGAATGTTGTCTTACACCTTAGACAAGTAGGTTCTGAAAAAGTAGGTTGCAAGATACAAATTTTTCCTGACATCAACTTTGATAATTATGACAGCTAAAACAGTGGGGATAGACTACGGCCTGAAGATGAAAGAGAAGTTCTTGAAAAAGTTCTTATTCACCATCCAGAAGCAGAAGCAAAGATAGGATGCGGTGTTGACTTCATAGTGGTGCGATTCTACCATGCTATTTCTCTGAGTTTTTACAATTTATTTTCTTGCACAATCTTCTGAACAACCCCTCCTGTTTCATCTGGTGTGAGTCTTAGGTAACGATAAATCTGGTCTGCTTGCTATATCTTTATACAAAAACTATGTTTGCAAAAGTAGCTCTGGCATACAAAACTTTTTCAATGCCGATGTGTCTTTAGCATTTCATGTAAGCACAGGGATACAAACTAATCCATGTAAAGGACTTGCAATCTTTACTGTAAAATTAAGTAACCTGAAATATGCAAATGGAAAACTTTTTGAAGCATCTGAAGTTCTGTAAACATCAGTTTCCAAAAAGTTTGGGAGTCCATGAAATTTGTCAGTTACATATTCATGTGTTTATATGTTTTGAAATTCCAGTTCTCATAATCTTTTGGAGACACAAAGAACGGAGAAGATAATAAAAATATATTCAAAAGGTTAACTTTGAATTTACATTAGCGTGTCTCAATAAAATATATAATTATTACAATATCACTATTACATTTTTTTTCTTTTGTAAATAAGAAAAATAATCAAGATTACAAAATACACAATAAACCCAACCTCTATAATAGGAGCGAGAACTATTTCAAAATTATGAAGCTGTATTCATTATTTAATGAGGATTGTTTGAGAAATCAGTAACGTTAAGCACCTATAGAAAAGCTTCTTTGGAGAAACCTAGTATGCCATGGTTAATTTCTCTAGTCTAAAACTTTATTATTTTCTCATGCCGCTTTCAGGTTGACATACATGAACACTTTTCTTCAACTAGGTGCTTCTACATTGTAAGAAAGGATGGATCAAGAACAAATTTTTCATATTTGAAGTGTTTGAAGGGCCTTGTTGAGAAGAAGTTTCCAGATTCTGCCAAGGATTTCATAAAGAATTATATCAAAAGAAACTAGAAATGGAGATTGAGAATGCTATGATCATAAGCTTTCTGAATATTAGATGTGGTGGCCAAATTTTCTTCCACTGGTAAGAGTGGGGTATGTTGCTGCTGTAAAGTTCAAACACTAGGCAATAAGTATTGATCATGTTTAATCATATATTTTTTTTATATGATTTGTATAGAACATTCATAGACAATTTGCATGGCCCTTAATGAATACCTAGATATTAAATATGTAGGTGGAAATTAAGTTTTCGTGTATGCCAGTCAGAGTAGAAAAGAAGTTAAATGCAAAAAGGGTTATTAGTCACTTAAATATTTGCAGACATTTTCAGGAAACAAATGGAGAACATTATATGGTGTACATCTTTGAGAAGAAAGGTATATTTTGAGGTACATGGATAGCAGTGTATGAAGAAAGTTGAAGTTAGCAATGGAAGCATTCCTTCTTGGGCTATTTCAAAATACTATTGTTTGTATCTATCAGTGGAAAGCAGATGCCAACAAATCAATCAATTGTTGGACTATTAAACATGAGAGAAGTTACTAATGTCAAAGCAGAATAGAGATCAGTCAAGAATGTGTTGGGTGAAAATTATGTAATCAGCTTTTCGATAGATTACACAACTTGGACTTCAGCCACAGCTATGTGAGATGTAAATCTCTCCTCTCGGAAAGGGGAGGCGCCCTTCTTACTGCTAACAGAAGTGATAGTAAAACAAACAAGTAATTACAAAATGTACACAATACTTACGAAGTGGGGTGTTACATTCATCCTTCTCTCTTTTTTCAGAGAAGATGTTTACAATGCTTCACTGTTGGAAGTTCACAATTCTTAACAACTTTAAATGATCAACTAGCAGTAATACCAATACCTCTATCTTGTCAAAGCAAAGCATAGAGATACCAGAAGTAATTAACACTAAAAAAATAAAGTAAAAGGGAAAGCTCACGAAGGCAAAAAGTCGTTCCGTAGCTTTTTCAATGGTGGATCTGTGAAGAGTGTATCGTTTGTCACGTTAGAAGCACAAAGTATTCTTAGACGCAGCAATTCCTCGAACAACATGAACAATTACAAGCGCAAAGTCTTGTAGATCATTCAACCGAAAGATAAACAAAACACAAATGCAAATCTAAATAATAGATGCAACACAAAGTATAAATAAATTACTTAGAGTCCTTTAGATTCCATCACCTAATCACCACCAAATAAGATCAATTTGTAAGATTATCGAATCCAACACAAAGTTTGGCTTGCAATCTTCTTCTTTATTGATCGAATTTCATTCACAAAAGCATGAACACAAAGTTTCACAATTCTGCTTCAAAAAGGGCAGCGCTTCGTTGCAAAATACTAAAGGATGGCTTTACAATAGAAATCCCTCACATTATATAGAAAGAGGGATGAGCAAAATTAGGAAACTAATTGAGGAAATCAAGGAAAGTTAGGTGAGCGATTTTAGGAGATCTCACCTAACTTTGACCAAAGTCAAAGTGTAATTTGTTTTCAAATGATTACATCTTCGAACTTGGTGTAATTACAATTTACAAAAAGACATTTAAAATGTCAGGAAATATTTACAAGATGCATAAAGGGATGCACCATAAATGTCTAACACTGGAGAACAGGAATCTTCATGGTTCCTTGCTTTGGGCGCGAAAGTCTTCATATTTCTTCCTGGTCTCCTGCACGAACTTCTCATCTGGACCAACGGTGTAATCCACAATGGTGCGAATTCTCATGATCGATCTCATGGCAGATGAGTGAACCTTCTTGCACCTGTCAAGATGCGTTTTCAGATTATCCAATGTGAGCCTTGTATCACAAATGACGTTCAGTGAGGCTTCTGAAAAGTATGAACTGTCAATCAATTTCATGATGCCTTCTTTGTAGATCTGAGATATTTCTGTGGCCGGCAGAAAGATACGATTCTCCTCAAGAAGTTGACTGGGCAATTCTTTGATACCTTTCTCAAGAATAGCATGATGTCCTTCGACATCTTCTTGTACTTGGTGGAGATCTTCCGTAAGAGATTGAATTACTTGAATTCGATGTTTCAAAGATTCTCTTACCTCAACGAACTTTTCTTTGTCAGGAATTACCCCAACTTCCACCAATTTACTGAGCTTTACCTGTTTCATCTCCGACCATGACAACAGGCATTTTTCCATGTCTCTGCGCTCCTGGGAAAGTACACTTTTCTATTTATCAAGCTCTGTGGTGAGCTTGGCTAACAAGGTAGTTTTCTCGTCTGCAACAATTATAATCTGAGATCCGTGTTCAATGATCTTCTCAACAAAATCATACAACACTCTGCCTTTGGAGGCGAACTTCTCAGCTTTCTTGATAGCTGGGTCTTCAATACTTACCACTATTAGCGGTTGTGCATTACTTGGAGAACCTGCAAGTCTCTTTACAACAGTGGCATAATGCTCTGCCCTCTGTTTGTACATATTGCGAGCTTGCTCTACTTTATCAAGTCTTCCAGCCAAGATATCCAATGTCACTTGCACATCGGCCTTTGCACTTTCATTGGTAACCTTTCCAAGCTGGACCTTTGTCACCGTGTAGTCTGCCATATTGACATCACCTTCTTCATGTGGTGGTATGCCAATTTCCGCATACTTGTGGCCAGACTTATTAATGTTCAGCCTTGAGTATACCTTTTCCTTTTTCTTCCCTTTAGCCTTTGGAAGGACTATCTCTTTGAGGTCGAGCTCTTCCGGAGAGATCATTTGCTTCTTCCGCTTCAACACTTGAGATATTAGCCAAGGGGGAAGGAAGGAGGTGTGAGCTTCTGGATTCACTGTCAATTCAGTTGCCATTGCTACTTCTAAAGTTATTGTCACAACTGAAGTTACCATGGGTATTGTGACAATAGGAGAAGTGTATGTCATCATTGCTCCTGTAGTTTGCACATTGAGTTGATCACGCATTGACCCATTCATGAAACGATTGAATTCATTCTCACAAGTGATATCATATGTTGGTGAAGACAGGCTAGGAATGGACGATGGAGGGCTTGATAGTATATCAACCGTATGAATGCTTGTTACTGAGGGAGTATCAAGCGGGGTTGATGCTGCAGGGATGTCGGATATCTCGACTACAAGAATGCATGTGGTAGGAATAGGTGACGAGGGAACAGGAGGTGGAGGAGTTCTTGAATTTGGAGGGCTATGAGGAACATTGGAAGTCACATGCGATGACGTTTTAGGAATTTCCTCAACTTCCTTCTCAGGAGGAGAAGTAGTTCTTTCTTGACCATGCCCGGGTTCCTGTTGATCACCCTCTTGTCTCTCCGATCCTGGTTCACCTTCAGAATCACCTTCAGATCCTTCTTTAGAATCTTCTTCAGACTCTTGCCCGCTTTTAGAAACCTCTTCTACATCGGAGTCTGCTTCTGCTGAATCTTCATCTTCAGCAGATTGATCACTTGAAGTTCCTTCTTCATCGGAATCTACCTCCTCTGGAATAGACTTTTTACCTTTAGAGCAAGATGGATTAGATTCCGTGAATTCTGTCTCTGGGACGGACTAGGTATCTTTCTTGCCAACAATAAACTTGATCCTAGGACCTCTTCGTGAAGAAGTGGGAACAGCCGTTGATTTATTTTTGTCACGGAGTTCTTGCTGTTGGCGAGCTTCTGCTTCAAATTCTTCTCCTTCCGAGTCTGTTCTAAAACTTTTCATTTCATAACCATGCTTATGTAACCATTCTGCAGTGTTGGCTAGGATTAGATTCAATCTCTCTCTCATGTTGGTAATTTCTTTCCTAGACCATTGAATTGCAGGCAACGGCCTTTTAGCAATTCCTTGCTCATCATAGACAACATTCATGATATCACCAGGATCTGCAAAATCCTCTGGTAGGTCAGCAATATCAAGATCTTTGATCTGTTGAACAGTCAACCTGCAATAGTCCATTTTGTGAATGGCTTCTTCATCTCTCCAATCAGCTCAGATGTCTTCAAAACGGTACTTGTGATGATGACCCTTTTGTAATCTTTTTCTCACATCTCGGTAATCAAAATCAAACCTATACTGTAAGTCTTGATTGTCATGATCTGCATTTCAGCATAAACAGACTTAGCCTTTTGTGCAGTTTGGATAGTATATCGGCCAATGGTCAGTGGGAACTTGAATCCACGCTTGTGGTTGCTTCTTCGTTCCTTTTGCACTGACATCAATTGTCTGCATGTTTCCATGAGAACCCACTTATCTGAAGGATAACGTGGCAGCATGTAGGGACAACTAGTGTAGCACCCTACTCTCAAGTAAGTAAATGTTGGGAATTGAAGAAATAGGCATCCAACTTTACTTACCACCTTATACGCCTCATCAGATACCCTCCTTCTTTCAAGAGCTAGGTCAAAATTGAAAAGCAAAGGTGCGAAGAAAGCATCTGTGACCCGCCTAAAGTGATGAAATCTTTCCTTCAGTTCTAATTGATAGAAAATCTGTACACAGGTACCATCATCTGATTCCCTTTTGTAGATAGACCCCGGAATTGCCTCATTACAGCCACCATGTACACTAGGTAAGAAGTCATGTAGAATTTCAATGTAGAAGGAGCATTGATCAACTACTCATGTATTTCATCACTGATTTGTTTGCCCCAGTCAATATGCACCTTCTGTCTTCTTATGATCCTAATGTATTCATACATCCAATCATGAAAAGTGGATGATTCTGGCAAGCCTTTCACTCTGCTAAAAAATGTCATCATATCTTTGATGTCATCCTTGAAATCACTTCGCAGGAGTCCTTTTGGCCATCTGGAAACAAATGATCTAGGCTTCTTTAACCATTGAGTATTTATTATGTGTTTAGCTTTATTGGGATCAGCGTCAAAAACCTCTTGTGCTTTTTGTATAGAAATATCAATGTATTTCTCCATATGAGGAACCTTGAAAACAATGTCAAAGAAATCAGGGTCGAGTCTAAGAATCTTGTGCTCGGAAGAATCAATCACACTTCTACTTTCTCTGATGTAGTGAGAGGCCACCTGAAGAACAAACTCTATATTATGTGCAGCTGTAGGGAACATTGCCACCAAATGCAAGTTACTATGTACAATTGCTCTCATTGGGTCAGGAAGAGGCTTCGTCTCTGTTTGCTTCGCAAAGTCAACCAAGTCTTGATGGCCAACCTTTGTATCTTTTATCTCTTCCACCTTGGAGACCACTACGGTTGGCGGATAGACACCTTAATATTTGTACTTCATTTTGCTTTTTGCTCTTGAAGAAGACGAAGGTTTACTGGCAGTCATTAGAAACAACTGGAACTTTGATAACTCAGACTTTGAAAATCTTTGAAAAGAGACTGCAAGGTGTTGAGCTAGAACAAACATTAGTTGTTAGGTAGCATGGGAATGCGCAAAACGAGAAACAATGATAGGAAAGTGTGGAGCGGATGACAAGGCATGCAAAACGATGCACAAAATGGAAAGAACAAGGTTCAGGAGAGAAATGGACAGAAATGAAGCTTATCTGGAAAAAGATTGTAAAAAGTGTAAGGGCGCTCAAATTCAATGCCCTTACATTTTTGGAGATTTCAGTTTTGATGCAGAGGCGCTAAAAAAATGCGCTCCTACACTTTGCACAGTTAGAACATATTTCAACATGTTCAACATGTCAAGGCGCTAAAATTCAGCGCTTTTGCATCTGAGACATATTTTTGTAAAACAGATGTAACGGTGCATGAAAACGGCGCTCAGGGTTGGCAAAGTGTTTGTTTTTATGGAATTGTAATTTAAATTCATTTCATCACCATTGTATTTTCAAGGGAACCATTCTTACAAGACACGAGATTCCCTAATGTTCGCATCAGAACATTATAGAAAGGGCGACAAGGAAAGAAGTTAGCACAAAAACGTTGGAGTGAAAAGCAAGAGGAATGCGTTGAAAACAAAACGTAAGATTTCCATTGAGTGAGGGTAAGAGGAGAAAGCCACACAGAAACGCCATGGAAGGGAGGCAAGTAAAGAATACGCAAGATCAAAATGCGGATGAAGAGAAAGAAAAACGCGTGGGAATAAAAACGTAGGAAAAACGCATGTGTGAATCTTAGAACACATACAAAGAAATGAAAGAAAAAGGAGAGGAAGCATGAGGAATCGACTTACCAAGATGAAATGCAAAGATTGCTGGAGAGGAATGTCAAAATTCTCAAGCACGTGTTTGCAGCTTGAGAAGAAACTCGCCCAGCAAGAAGAAAAGAAGAACAAAGACCATAAACAATGAAAATGGCGAACTAAAACACTTTTAAGTGAAAGAGAAAATCGAAAACCTAACTCAAGTGGAGCAATAAATTTAGGCACGAAAAGTGGCACAATTGATGAAAAACGCGAAAATTATGAAGAAACGTGCCAAAGCCAGAAAAAGTTTAAGTGTCAGGAAAAAGTGTAATAGCGCTAAAATTCAGCGCTATTACATTTTTATAAAGTTCACTTTTATGCAGGGGCGCTAAAAATTAGCGCCCCTACACTTTTCATACTTAGCCAAATTTTGGCTTCAGAGCAGGAGTGCACTTTTTCAGTGCAACTGCATTTTTCGCAATTCGCTAAGTACGAACAGTGAGACTTTGCGAAGGAGCTCGTTTCGAAGGTCTTCGCGAGGCGAAGATAGGGGGATTCTTGAATTGACTATTCGAGACTTTGGAACGCATTTCGAGGTGGCTTGAAAATCACTTCGTTATGCGTACTTGAACTTCACGAATCTTAAGAAACAGACAAGTTTCGTAGGGGGGTTATCCGTGGAACGAGCGCTGCTAGATTCCATGATAACAGCAGGCTCCTGCTAGGGATCTTCCTTTGATCATTCTTTGAAAAGAATGAAGGAAGAAGAATTCCAGAATTCAAGTGCCTTTATCCATCCATTGGGCTTAGAATCAGGCGAGGACAACGACAGAAACTAAAACGTAAAGACTCAAAAGGACTTAAAAATAAAAAGTATTTACAAAACAACACCAACCTCTTTACTGTGTGAAGTGCTTTAGATGTTGCCCACTGTGAGGAAGGGCAAATGACGTTCCATCTCTGTATGCTAACAATAAACTATTTTCACCATGCAACTGATGTATTTGGAAAGGTCATGTCCATAGTGAGTCAAATTTCCCGTGCATACCCTTTGGTTCTCTTCATTTGTCCCACAGGAGAACGAGGTCACCAATTTGAAATTCTCGAGACTTAGCTTTTTTGTCAAACAACTTCTTCACTTGGTCCTGGTGTTCCGCGATGCGATTAGCCACTTGAACCCAATTCTCTTCCAATTCAGAGAGATACATGATGCACTTATCAACAGAATTGTCAAACGTCTCATCCTCAATGGCCTTAGCCAGCTTGAGGGCTGGTAGTTCCAAGGTTATAGGAATCTCAGCATTTAACCCATACAAGAGTTGAAAAGGAGACATGTCGATTGCTCACTTCGGAGTTATCTTGTCTGCCCACAAAGCGTCAAACAAAGCCTTGTGCCACAAACGTTGATTCTCGTCCACCAATTTGCAGATTATAGTCACCATATTCTTGTTGCTAGATTTCGCCTGACCATTACCTTGTGAATAATAATCGGAAGAATGTGATAAGGTTATACCGTGTTCAAAACAAAACTCGGTAATCTCATTTGATGAGAAGGCGGAAGCATTGTCAGCAACAATCTTGTTCGGCACACCGAACCTGGAAATAATGCTTTCTTTTAAGAAACTGCACACTACCTCTGAAGTAGCCTGCTTGGTAGGTATCGCTTCCACCCATTTGGTGAAATAGTTAGTAGCAATCAAAACATAGATATGTCCAGCACTTGACGATGGATTAACAGCACCTATGAAATCAATGCCCCATTGCTGGAAAGGTTCTTCAATCACAACAGGTTTTAATGGCAAAGATGCCAACCTGGGACGGCCGACAAACTGTTGGTACAATTCACACTTACGCACCCAAGAGTACGTGTCCTGAAAAAGTGTGGGCCAGTAGTACTTAGCTCTCAGGATTTTGTGAGCGGTTACTAGCGCTGAGAAATGCCCACCACATGCCAAATCATGATAAGATTTCAACAACTTTTGTTGTTGTTCCTTATCAACGCATCTGAGAAATGTCCCATCCATTGCACGCTTATACAAGTCGTTGTCCCATAAGACAAAATTAGCTGATTTCAGCTTGATGGTTCTCTTTTCCTTTGGAGTCAAATGATTAGGGCATTCTCCATATGTGAGGAAGTGAGCGATGTTGGAATACCATTTGTCAGTGGTGCTAACAAATAGTACCATTGGAAGTGTACTGGGATCAACCTCCTCCTCGTCTGAAACTTCTTCGTCCTCTGAAATTTCTTCATCTGGACTATTTTCAGCAATAAGCTAACAAAGTCCACGTCCACGTATCAACTTAGTGGGTTTAATCTCCAGATCATATTCCTGAATCTTGGCAATCCAATTGCCTCTTTTTGTTCCAAATTTCTGTTGTGTTAGGATGGATTTAACAGTCGAATCTAGGACGAGAACTTTCACATGACTGCTTAGAATGTAGAATCAAAAATGCTTGACGGATTTTACAACTGCAAAAGCATGCTTCTCCATTTGAGAATATTTCAATTCATAATTCTTCAAGGGGCAGCTCATGAATGCAATGGGGGATTCAAAGCCTTCATCATTTCCCTGTACCAAAATTGTTGATAGTGTATGCTCACAAGCATAACTGTACATAACAAAATCTTTGGTGTAGTTAGGGCAAACCAACACAGGCACATGAGCAATGGCCTCCTTGATATCAACGAACGCTGCTTTGCCTTCAGCCGTCCAATGGAATGTGGAGTTACCCTTCATCATATTCACAATATGACGGGTCTTTTCAACAAATTCTGGAAGAAACCTCCTTAAGAAGTTTACTTTGCCAAAGAAAGAATGAACAACTTTCTTGCTTGACGGCAAAGCGAGAGATTTAATTCCATTGACTCTTTCCAAGTCAATCTTGATTCCTTCTGTAGATACAACGTGACCAAGAAGTTTACCTTCTGTCACCCCAAAAGTTGACTTTTTGGGATTTAGGGAAATACCGTGCTGGCGGCATCTCTCAAGAGTTTGTCTCAAGTGGTAGAAATGCTCACGACGTTGCTTAGAGAAAAATGTGAGATCGTCAAGATACACCACAATGAACTTGCCCATCACGTCGCGGAAAGCGAGATCCATGGTGCGTTGGAATGTAGCGCCAACGTTGATCAAACCAAACGACATTCTACGATATGCAAAGGTTCCCCATGGCGTTGTGAAAGCGGTTTTGTGTTGATCGCTTGAATTAACTTCAATTTGATTATAACCGGAAAATTCGTCTAGCATGGAGAGCATCTCGGATCCAGTTACATTTTGTAGAACTTGATCCATCACTGGAAGTGGGTAATTGTCTTTGAGAGACAACTGATTTAGATTTCTGAAATCTACACAAATGCAGATTTCACCATTTTTCTTACGAACGGGGACGATATTGGCTATCCATGTTGAATGATGGATAGGGAATATTATCCGTGCATTCAACATCTTTTGAACTTCCGCCAAAATTGTTCCAGAGATCTTGGGATTGTACTGCCTCTACTTTTGTTTGTAAGGCAAAGCTCCAACCTTGAGAGGAATATCATGTTGCACTTCTTTAGGCTGAAATGATTTTAGATCCTCACATGAATATGCCAAGACATCAATATACTCCTTAGTAGCTGAGCAAACTGTCTTCTTTCTTCGACCGTGCAACATTTTCCAATGTTCACCATCTTAGGGTTGGCTTCAGTCCCTAAATTAATCTATTCCGCTTCATCATATGATTCAGAATCTGAGAGTTGCTTCTTCACATGGCGATTGTGCTTGTCAAAAAGCTTTTCTAAGGACACCAATCCTTTGGGAATCTTATTCCCTTTGAGTTGCAAATATTCTTCACCCGTGACAAGATCTATATTAGACACATATTCTCGAGGTAGAGAATCACTGCCTTCGAAATACAACTCATCAAAATTCTATGCTTTCTCAAAAAAGGCGATGATTTGATGATCGTCATTGAAAATCTGCCAGTTCTCTGAATTGTCAAGGACACTTGGGCGGAAAACCAACTCTATGGTGTAGGTAGAACCTTGAAAGTCTTTGTGTGGCACCAAGAGCGTAGCAGAGATTGCAAGGGAATCAGCTCTAGTATTGCATTCTCTGGGAACAACAGAGATATCAAAAGCTTTGAATTCCTCAACGGAATCCCATACTAGATTACGATAATGCCTGAGTCTATCATTCTTTGTTTGATAGATATTTCTTACTTGACATACTATCAGCTCAGCATCACCTTGTGCATGAAGATTTTTTATACCTTTCTTCAGCGCGAATTGCATTCCCAACAACAGGGCTTCATACTCGGCAACGTTATTGGTGTTATCAAACTGCAACTTGAAGGAGAAAGGGAAAAACTTTCCTGTTGGCGAAATAAAAACCATTCCTGCTCTAGAGCTAGTTGAAGAACAGCTACCATCAAATTCGAGAAACCATACACTGTTTGGATCACCAATGCTAATAGTGTTGAAGTCCAAGACTTCATCATCTGATGAAGATTCATGGTCGGAGATAAACAAATCACCTGATGACGTCTCATTTGAAGTGGAAGAAATATCATCATTTTCTAACTCATTTTGAGTCGAGGATTCCCCTACCTTGTTTGACTGTAGATAGTAAGTTCCCATGCCTGAGGATTCGAACAAAATTTGAGCTCTGGGGTCATCTGACTTGGCGACTGAAAAATTTGATTCTTTTTTAGGAATCAGCTTTTGCATCACACCTTTCACTGGTATTCTTGCTTCGGACATATCCATACTTAGTTCTCCTCCAACATCTTTGCATAAATTACGTCCGAGGAGGATTCCGTAGGAAGCTGGTACATTGGCCACGAGGACCGTCATTTTTATTTTCTTCTCCGGGTATGCAGCGAATGCGTATTGCGCATCTTTGATCTGGCTGATTAATGGCACTTGTTTATTTTCCATGGAAAAACAACGGCTGAAAGTTTTGGTCATTTCAAGGCCTAAAGTAGTAGCTACCTTAGCAGGCATCACATTGTCAGATGCACCAGAGTCTATGACACAGTGACTCAGCTTGAAACCATTTACAAGTAGGGAGATGAAAAATGGATCAATGCGTCCAGAAGCGGTTGGAGGATTAGATACAAGGTTACTCTGTGATATCTTGGGTTTAGGAGTAATTGGGATGTCAGGAGATGTATCCTGACTTGGGGAAATTCTTTTATCATTGACGAACTTGACAAGCCTGTCAAATTGGTCGGGGTTGGCTTTGAGGTATTCAGCCTCAGACATTTGAACCTTGGTTTTCTTGGCATGGTCAATAATGTCGAAATCCTGGAAAGAACTTTGTAGGTTGGAAGTCGTAACTTCACTGATTGGTTTCACAAAAGGTACACTAGTCTTTGGAACGAGAGGATTAGCTTTAGGAATAACGAGAGTTGATGAAGGAGAACGAGGTGCACTTACTTGTGGATTTACTGCTTTCTTAGGTTGCCAAGGGAGAGGAGATCCTCTTTTGGCGATCGTTACTAGCGGATTCTCTTTTTTTGGAACAACATCAGCTTGAGCTTTATCAAGCTGATTTTGTTGATGCCGCGAAAAACAACGTAAGTGTCAGTCACCAAGTCGTCTTCTTCTTCTTCTTCTTCCATCATTTGCAAATAGCTAATCTTGGAGTCACCAGCCGGTTCAGTTTCTTCTTCTTGGAAGAGATCAGCATTTTCTTCTTCAAGGTATTCAGGCTGTGCATAATCATCTTGTTCAGTCTCATAGTATCCCGTAGCATTGTTAGCGGGCGGGGCTTCCAGAGCAAGCCTTCCTAGAGGTGCTGGGAGACGATTTTGATTTTTGTTGCCAGCATAATTAGGGAAAGTCCTCCTAGGGACGTCCTTGTAGTTGTTACTATTGTTGTTGTTTAAAACTTGTTTCTTAAGAGACAAAACTTCATTCGCCAGCCTTTGGACCATGGGATCTGTGAAATTTGAGTTGGCAGTGGGAGTACTAACATTGGATGTTGAAGACCCTGAGGCTTGCATCCTTTTATTTCCGTTAGTTCCCATCCTGATTTCTCTAGCAAGGATCATGTCATCCTCCAGACTGGTGGCCAATTGTTGGGCCGCTTCAACATTAACAAGATTTTCCCTACGTAAGTAGAAACTCACCTTGGGTAGTTGAGTGTTGATGAAGAAGCACTTTAAGTTATGATCCGTCGGTCTTGCATCAGTTGGGATCCGCATCACCAATTTATTGAATTTCGCCACAAACTCGCGCATAGGCTCATGAGCTTCTTTATGCATGGTGGTGAGCTATGCCAATAGAGCATGTGAATCTTCAGCAGGCTTAAATCTTTCTTCAAATTTAGTGTGAAGAGATGCCCAATCGGTGACGGAGGCGTTAGGAAGAATAAAGAACCATTCGGCTGCCACCCCTTGGAGGGATTCAATGAACAACCTTACAGAGACATCTTCATGTTCAATGCCGAGAATGCCACAAACGATGTAGAATGCAGATATGTGCTCATTGGGGTGTTGTTTTCCATCACCTTGAAACTTCGGGAGATGTTTCCTGGATACGCGCGACAGTTCGTGCAAAGGTGCAGCCAAACGGAGGGGACCAAAAGCATTTCCCCATGGTCCTGTAGGTGGTGCGGCCATGACTAGTTGCACAACAGGTACTTGAACAGGACGTCTGCGGTAAACAAACCAAAAACTTGGGAGAGGAGATATTTGGCTACGTGGAGGGTAGCTTATAGCACGTTGCAGTGGTGACCTTACTCGTGGGAGAGTAAATGGGAAATCGTGTTGCAACAACTCTTCAAAAAGTGGATCTGTTACTCCTTGAGCCCTCAATCCTCGTGTATATATCCAGTCTGCCAGAATGTAGATCTGAATACGATGGAATTATAGAGTTAACAATATACAAAAGAACAACAAGAAAAAGGAAACTTATCTACTTCAATCAAAAGCGTGAGGCTCATATTGCGTATGTCGTTTCCCCAGCGGAGTCGCCAAAAAATTGTTGGGTGAAAATTATGTAATCAGCTTTTCAATAGATTACACAACTTGGACTTCAGCCACAGCTATGTGAGATGTAAATCTCTCCTCTCAGAAAGGGGAGGCACCGTTCTTACTACTAACAGAAGCGATAGTAAAACAAACAAGTAATTACAAAATGTACACAATACTTACGAAGTGGGGGGGTGTGTGTTACATTCATCCTTCTCTCTTTTTTCAGAGAAGATGTTTACAATGCTTCACTGTTGGAAGTTCACAATTCTTAACAACTTTAAACGATCAACTAGCAGTAATACCAATACCTCTATCTTGTCAAAGCAAAGCATAGAGATACCATAAGTAATTAACAATAAACAAATAAAGTAAAAGGGAAAGCTCACGAAGGCACAAAGTTGTTTCGTAGCTTTTTCAATGGTAGATCTATGAAGAGCGTATTGTTTGTCACGTTAGAAGCACAAAGTCTTCTTAGATGCAGCAATTCATCAAACAGCATGAACAATTACAAGCGCAAAGTCTTGTAGATCATTCAACCAAAAGATAAACAAAACAAAAATGCAAATCTAAATAATAGATGCAACACAAAGTTTACATAAATTACTTAGAGTCCTTTAGATTCCATCACCTAATCACCACCAAATAAGATCAATTTGTAAGATTATCGAATCCAACACAAATTTTGGCTTGCAATCTTCTTCTTTATTGATCGAATTTCATTCACAAAAGCATGAACGCAAAGTTTCACAATTCTGCTTCAAAAAGTGCAATGCTTCGTCGCAAAATACTAAAGGATGGCTTTACAATAGAAATCCCTCACATTATATAGAAAGAGGGATGAGAAAAATTAGGAAACTAATTGAGGAAATCAAGGAAAGTTAGGTGAGCGATTTTAGGAGATCTCACCTAACTTTGACCAAAGTCAAAGTGTAATTTGTTTTCAAATGATTACATCTTCGAACTTGGTGTAATTACAATTTACAAAAAGAAATTTAAAATGTGAAGAAATATTTACAAGATGCATAAAGGGATGCACCGGAAATGTCTAACACTGGAGAACAGGAATCTTCATGTTCCTTGCTTTGGGCACATAAGTCTTCATATTTCTTCCTGGTCTCCTGCACGAACTTCTCATCTCGAACAATGGTGTAATCCACAAAGGTGTGAATTCTCGTGATCGATCTCATGGCAGATGAGCGAACCTTCTTTCACCTGTCAAGATGCGTTTTCAGGTTATCCAATGCGAGCCTTGTATCACAAATGACATTCAGTCAGGCTTCTGAAAAGTATGAACTGTCAATCAATTTCATGATGCCTTCTTTGTAGATCTGAGATATTTTGTGGCCGGCAGGAAGATACGATTCTCCTCAAGAAGTTGACCGGGAAATTCTTTGATACCTTTCTCAAGAATAGCACGAAGTCCTTCGACATCTTCCTGTACTTGGTGGAGATCTTTTGTAAGAGATTGAATTACTTGAATTTGATGTTTCAAAGATTCTCTTACCTCAATGAACTTTTCTTTGTCAGGAATTACCCCAACTTCCACCAATTTACTGAGCTTTACCTGTTTCATCTCTGACCATGACAACATGCATTTTTCCATGTCTCTGCGCTCCTGGGAAAGTACACTTTTCTCTTTATCAAGCTCTGTGGTGAGCTTGGCTAACAAGGTAGTTTTCTCATCCGCAGCAATTATAATCTGAGATCTGTGTTCAATGATCTTCTCAACAAAATCATACAACACTCTGCCTTTGGAGGCGAACTTCTTAGCTTTCTTGATAGCTAGGTCTTCAATACTTACCACAGTCAGCGGTTGTGCATTACTTGGAGAACCTGCAAGTCTCTTTACAATAGTGGCATAATGCTCTGCCCTCTGTTTGTACATATTGCGAGCTTGCTCTACTTTATCCAGTCTTCCAACCAAGATATCCAATGTCACTTGCGCATCGACCTTTGCACTTTCATTGGTAACCTTGCCAAGCTGGACCTTTGTCACTGTGTAGTCTTCCATATTGACATCACCTTCTTCATGTGGTGGTATGCCAATTTCCGCATACTTGTGGCCAGACTTATCAACGTTCAGCCTTGAGTATACCTTTGCCTTTTTCTTCCCTTTAGCCTTTGGAAGGACTATCTCTTCGAGGTTGAGCTCTTTCGGAGAGATCATTTGCTTCTTTCACTTCGACACTTGAGATATTAGCCAAGGGGGAAGGAAGCAGGTGTGAGATTTTGGATTCACTGTCAATTCAGTTGCCATTGCTACTTCTAAAGTTATTGTCACATCTAAAGTTACCATGGGTATTGTGACAATAGGAGAAGTGTCTGTCATCATTGCTCCTATATTTTACACATTGAGCTGATCACACATTGACTCATTCATGAAACGATTGAATTCATTCTTAGAAGTGATATCATATGTTGGTGAAGACAGGCTAGGAATGGACGATGGAGGGCTTGACAGTATATCAACCGTATGAATGCTTGTTACTGAGGGAGTATCAAGCGGGGTTGATGCTGCAGGGATGTCGGATATCTCGATTGCAGGAATGCATGTGGTAGGAATAGGTGACGAGGGAACAGGAGGTGGAGGAGTTCTTGAATTTGGAGGGGTATGAGGAACATTGGAAGTCATAGGTGATGACGTTTTAGGAATTTCCTCAACTTCCTTCTGAAGAGGAGAAGTAGTTCTTTCTTGATCATGCCCGGGTTCCTGTTGATCACCCTCTTGTCTCTCCAATCCTGGTTCACCTTCAAAATCACCTTCAGATCCTTCTTTAGAATCTTCTTCAGACTCTTGCTCGCTTTCAGAAACCTCTTCTGCATCAGAGTCTGCTTCTGTTGAATCTTCATCTTCAGCTGATTGATCACTTGAAGTTCCTTCTTCATCGGAATCTACCTCCTCTGGAATAGAATGTTTACCTTTAGAGCGAGATGGATTAGATTCCGTGATTTCTGTCTCTGGGACGGATTGGGTATCTTTCTTGCCAACAGTAAACTTGATCCTAGGACCTCTTCGTGAAGAAGTGGGAACAGTCGCTGATTTATTTTTGTCATAGAGTTCTTCCTATTGGCGAGCTTCTACTTCAGATTCTTCTCCTTCCGAGTCTGTTTTGAAAATTTTCATTTCATAACCTTGCTTATGTTACCATTCTACAGTGTTGGCTAGGATTGGCTTCAATCTCTCTCTCATGTTGGTAATTTCTTTCCTAGACCATTGAATTGCAGGCAACGGCCTTTTAGCAATTCCTTGCTCATCATAGACAGCATTCATGATATCATCAGGATCTGCAAAATCCTCTGGTAGGTCAGCAATATCAAGATCTTTGATCTGCTGAACAGTCAACCTATAATAGTCCATTTTGCAAATGGCTTCTTCATCTCTGCAATCAGCCCAAATGTCTTCAAAACGGTACTTGTGATGATGACCCTTTTGTAATCTTTTTCTGACATCTCGGTAATCAAAATCAAACCTATACCTATAAGTCTTGATTGTCATGATCTGCATTTCAGCATAAATAGACTTAGCCTTTTGTGCAGTTTGGATAGTATATCAACCAATGGTCAGTGGGAACTTGAATCCACGCTTCTGGTAGCTTCTTCGTTCCTTTTGCACTGACATCAACTGTTTGCATGTTTCCATGAGAACCCACTTATCCGAAGGATAATGTGGCAGCATGTAGGGACAACCAGTGTAACACCCTACTCTCAAGTAAGTAAACGTTGGGAATTGAAGAAATAGGCATCCAACTTTACTTACCACCTTATACGCCTTATCTAATATCCTCCTTTCAAGAGCTGGGTCAAAATTGAAAAGCAAAGGTGCGAAGAAAGCATCTGTGACCCTCTTGAAGTGATGAAAGCTTTCCTTCAGTTCTAATTGATAGAAAAATCTCTACATAGGTACCATCATCTGATTCCCTTTTGTAGATAGACCCGGGAATTGCCTCATTACAGCCGCCGCGTACACTAGGTAAGAAGTCATGTAGAATTTCAATGTAGAAGGAGCATTGATCAACTGCTCATGTATTTCATCACTGATTTGTTTGCCCCAGTCAATATGCACCTTTTGTCTTCTTATGATCCTGATGTATTCATACATCCAATCATGAAAAGTGGATGATTCCGACAATCCTTTCACTATGCTAAAAAATGTGATCATATCTTTGACGCCATCCTTGAAATCACTTCGTAGGAGTCCTTTTGGCCATCTGGAAATAGATGATCTAGGCTTCTTTAACCATTGAGTATTTATTAGGTGTTTAGCTTTATTGGGATTAGTGTCAAAAACCTCTTGTGCTTTTTGTATAGAAATATCAATGTATTTCTCCATATGAGGAACCTTGAAAACAATGTCAAAGAAATCAGGGTCGAGTCTAAGAATCTCGTGCCCGGAAGAATCAATCACACTTCTACTTTCTCTGATGTAGTGAGAGGCCACCTGAAGAAAAAACTATGTATTATGTGCAGCTGTAGCGAACATTGCCACCAAATGCAAGTTACTATGTACAATTGCTCTCATTGGGTCAGGAAGAGGCTTCGTCTCTGTTTGCTTCGCAAAGTCAACCAAGTCTTGATGGCCAACCTCTGTATCTTTTATCTCTTCCACCTTGGAGACCACTACGGTCGGCGGATAGACACCTTGATATTTGTACTTCATTTTTCTTTTTGCTCTCGAAGAAGATGGAGGTTTACTGGCAGTCATCAGAAACAACTGGAACTTTGATAACTCATACTTTGAAAATCTTTGAAAAGAGACTGCGAGGTGTTGAGCCATAACAAACATTAGTTATTAGGTAGCATGGGAATGCATGAAACGAGCAACGATGATAGGAAAGTGTGGAGCGGATGACAAGGCACTCAAAACGATGCACAAAACAGAAAGAACAAGGTTCAGGAGAGAAATGGACAGAAATGAAGCTTATCTGGAAAAAGATTGTAAAAAGTGTAACCTGGGCGCTCAAATTCAGCGCCCTTACATTTTTGGAGATTTTAGTTTTGATGCAGGGGCGCTAAAAAAAGGCGCTCCTGCACTTTGCACAATTAGAATATATTTCAACATGTTCAACATGTCAAGGTGCTAAAATTCAGCGCTTCTACATCTGAGACATATTTTGGTAAAACAGATGTAACGGTGCATGAAAACGGCACTCAGGGTTGGCAAAGTGTTTGTTTTTATGGAATTGTAATTTAAATTCATTTCATCACCATTGTATTTTCAAGGGAACCATTCTTACAAGACAAGAGATTCCCTAATGTTCGCATCAGAACATTATAGAAAGGGCGACAAGGAAAGAAGTTAGCACAAAAACGTTGGAGTGAAAAGCAAGAGGAATGCGTTGAAAACAAAACATAAGATTTCCATTGAGTGAGGGTAAGAGGAGAAAGCCACACAGAAACGCCATGGAAGGGAGGCAAGTAAAGAATACGCAAGATCAAAATGCGGATGAAGAGAAAGAAAAACGCGTGGGAATAAAAACGTAGGAAAAACGCATGTGTGAATCTTAGAACACATACAAAGAAATGAAAGAAAAAGGAGAGGAAGCATGAGGAATCGACTTACCAAGATGAAATGCAAATATTGCTGGAGAGGAATGTCAAAATTCTCAAGCACGTGTTTGCAGCTTGAGAAGAAACTCGCCCAGCAAGAAGAAAAGAAGAACAAAGACCATAAACAATGAAAATGGCGAACTAAAACACTTTTAAGTGAAAGAGAAAATTGAAAACCTAACTCAAGTGGAACAATAAATTTAGGCACGAAAAGTGGCACAATTGACGAAAAACGTGAAAATTATAAAGAAACGCACCAGAGCCAGAAAAAGTTCAAGTGTCAGGAAAAAGTGTAATAGTGCTAAAATTCAGCGCTATTACATTTTTAGAAAGTTCACTTTTATGCAGGGGCGCTAAAAATTAGTGCCCCTGCACTTTTCATACTTAGCCAAATTTTGGCTTCAGAGCAGGAGCGCACTTTTTCAGTGCAACTGCATTTTTCGCAATTCGCTAAGTACAAACAGTGAGACTTCACGAAGGAGCTCGTTTAGAAGGTCTTCGTGAGGCGAACATAGGGGGATGCTCGAATTGACTATTTGAGACTTTGGAATGCATTTCAAGGTGGCTTGAAAATCACTTCGTTATGCGTACTTGAACTTCACGAATCTTAAGAAAAGAACAAGTTTCGTAGGGGGGTTATCCGTGGAACGAGCGCTGCTAGATTCCATGATAACAAAATGAAGTGACATGTTGTAGAATATTGACAAGCATCAAGTAGAAAGAGGGAAAAATATATTTAGGCTTGAATTTAGAGTCTATAATGTTGCATATTTTATTCAACAAAGACAATATGGTGAATTTTGATTCAATATTTTTGTGAATTATAGGTTTTATTACAAATTACGGTCCTATATAATAGCTGCAAAGTGCGAACAAATTTTCAGGGTTTGAGTCCATTAGCTTTCATAAGTGTCAATGGATAGCAGTTGTATATAAAATCAAATTTATATTGTATATTTGCATCAAGGTGTGCACCCAATGAAAGAGAGAATGTAACTTTGGAAAAAATGTTGTTTAGTGTGTATTGGAATGTGCCAATGTAATGAGCAGGTAGATTTCCAAACCAAGATTGTTTATTTTCCACTAAGGTGTGCATCAAATAATAGGAAAAACAAAGTTTGGTCAAATTTTACAATGACACTGTTAAGGGTGTGCTTGTCTTAAGGTAAGAGTGTAAATCAATGCTATATGTATAGTGTGCACTCATATATGGAAGGTGAATGATCAAGTTCAAAAGAACAAAGTTATGTTCAAGTATGCCCTTGCTTGTGGACAATGGTCAAAAATATTAGTCTCACAATTACGTGTTGAGGTGTGCATATTGGTCAAGAAGTTGAGAATCAATTGTGAGGGATGCACCTTGAAGAAGGGGAAGATTGTGTTGATAGGTGCACACTTGGGAAAGGAATTATGATAAGATTTTTTCATCCAAAAGTGCATGCATTTGTATGGATTTCCAAACAAAAATTTTAGTTATCAAGTGCACACTTTGACATAGGAGAATTTTTTTTCAAAACATAGTCTAAGATGATTGTGAGAAGAGCACGTTTGAGAGATGTAAATTTGAGAATCGTAGTTTGAGGTGTGCACTAGGAAGAAATGAAATTTAGAATAATTTTTCTGTTTTTTAAGGTGTACACTAATGAGAGTTCAAAGGAATGCTTTAGTTGGTGCGCATCTTAAGAGTTTTATTACAAGATTAAAATACTTCAATAATTCAAATTCAAGCCAACAACATATTCATAAGTGCACATGCCTCAATAAGCAAATTCAAAATGTAAAATCCTATGGAGAAGTTTACATTTGAAAATGCAAGTCCAAATTGTAGAATGTTGTTAATAGCACAACCAATTATTGCAATTTTTATGCTTAATTTCAATGTTGAGGGGTACCCTTACACAAAGACATTTGATTGAAGTAAAATCATGTTCTTTTTTTTTTTTTTATGGGGTGTACACCTATGTAAGGCATGGTTCAAGGTGTGAACTTAAAGTCTAAAATTCTTGTAACGGGGTGCACCTATGAATAGGATCTAAGTTGGAAAAGGGTATGTGCAGGATCATGATGGGTCAAACAGGCCCTTAAATGGCCATGAAAATTCAGAACAATTAGAGTTAGGCAACTTGACGTAAAAATTTGAATAAGTTATCTATATTATTTCAAAAACATGTAAGAATAGATTATGTGGAAAATTGAATGTAGTTTCTAAACTACTAGGCTTATTTTTTTTAAAACAAAATCTATTTGGTGAAAATTTGAAATTTCAATGCAGTATTACTTAAATTTCAGGAAAAAATTAAGAAGTAGGTGTCTGTCTGACCACCCTAACCATAATAAAATGATAATATTTTTTTATGAGACTTTAGATGTAAGTATAGGACTCATGTCCGGATGTGACGCATATTTTTTTATAATTTTTTTCCAAGTAAATAATTAATTATGAATTTTTTATTACAACTTTTTAAAAATATATAAACTCGTATGTCTGACCACCTTAACTTGGTCAAAATTTCATGAAATTAATTTTTTAATTTTTTTAATCCTATACTATGCAAATCATAGAATGTGACGCATGTTTTGGATTCAAAAAATATGATACCATTTGAAAGTTATAAATGTTTTACAATTAGCCTATCAATAAGGACTTTAGTCATAATTCTAATAGAAAATAAATAATAATAATCTATTAAATTCAAAATAAAACATAATTTATATTGGCAAAAAGCTGAGAATCTCCTCTACAAACCCTTTTCATTTTATCAATTTTGGCTAAAA
>VDFB02212517.1:0-14298 GCA_007258455.2 Sequoia sempervirens | reverse complement strand
GCATGCAAGTGCATGCACAGTCAACTGAGCATCAGAGGGAAAGTTGTTGATTTTTGAGTTTTTATGATTAAGCATTTGATTTTTGTTTTCAAAAATACTAATCCTTTTCAGATTTTTAAGAATGCTCAATTATGGGGGAAAAGGTCGGCAATTAATTTTGGGTTTTTTAGGGAACAAGTAAAATTTGCTCTGAAAATAAACGTAAAAGAAAATATACAGCTTGAAGCATTCTTGGAGGTGGATTTTGGGAACAGAGGACGGATTTTGTGGACTGCAGAAGAAACAATCGTCTTAATACTTCGTCTCCATCTTCAATTGTAAATCCAGTTTGGTCTTGCTTTTTTCGTAATTTTGGTTTTCAAATAATGTAACAATATCTTATCTTCGTCTGTTGGAAATTAATGTCTGAATAGTGATGCGTTGTGAATGCTAGATTTGAATTCTGAAATATCTTTCTTTTCGCCCATAGGGTTGGAGTTTTTGTCCATTATTCAAAGTGTGTCTTGAGGAAATTGTAGCTTTCATAATTGGTTCATTTAGCATCCTTGTTTTTAGGCGCCTCTTGGTTGTAGTGTAGGCGTACCTCTTTAAAACTGAATCATTTAGCTTTGATCTCTGAGTCTATCCTTTCGGTTTACATTGTGGCATCATTCTTTTTCTCATCCACTTTGCTAGGGGGTCATTTGTTTTTTGGTTTCACCATATCCCATTTAGCGTTGATCAGTCTACAACTTTTACTGCATGGTCCCATGGGGGGGCTTGGGCTTCTATTTCCATGGAGAAGGAGGTCCCATGGGAGAAAAAAAATCAGGCTACGGGATTAATTGGAATCTTTTCCAGAAAAATAGGAGCCCCTACAGTATAGGAATGAATATTTAAGCTGGTGAAATTGGGGTGGGGCTAGAAATTGCCCCTACAGCTTAGGAGTTTTTTATGCTACTTGTGTCTCATCTAAAATTTTCAATTCTTATTAGAAAATAAAAATGAGAGAATTTTTATTTATTTTTTATTTTTTTATCAAAGCACTACAGTTCATTCCTTAAATTTTGGAGTTTAAAATTTTAAGCAGAATTGAAAGATTAAATCCATGGGACCAAGAACTTTAAAATATTCCTAAAAAAGCTAAGCAGCATATGCTGAGATTTTTAAGGAAGCCCCCTCCATGTAGGGACCTGCACTTTATTCCTTCTTATGTTGGCCTTATGTCATATTAATTAGTGATAGGCTGCTTTTGTAAGGTACTCGATTTAGGTTTACTGGATTTTCTGTTGCTTATCAAGTGCAACTAGCGAGTCTTCTTCTTCATCAAGTGGCACCCAGGGTTATATTCCTTCCATGTTAATCTTCATAGTGGGTGTGTCGATTTGTTTTACCGCTCTCTGAGTCGTTCCTTGGTTTTTATTATCTTTTGTGAAGAGACAAATTCTTCTTCCAAATTTTATGGCTTGACCGCAGATTTTTGTATTGATGAACTGATTGTATGCTGTGGTGGGTGTTCGTTATCTAAGTTTCTCTTTTGGCTTTTGATATTATATTTACCATGTATAAGTTAAATGAAAAAAAACCTTTGTCAATTCCCTCTTAATCTTTCATTCAACTTGGACTCTTTGGTTGCTTCCATCGTGTAGCATTAAGTCTTGCTCTTCTATGATTCCTTGATCTCAAACTGTTATGCACGGGTGATAATGGTAGTCCATGAAATCTCATCTCTCCTGGGCATGTCATCAAGAAACTCGCTTACCTTTTTGTATGTTCCCATATCGTTGTAGCATACATATCTTGCAACGATGGTGCTCCAAGAAAACTCACTTCATTCGCCAATCCAAATCTACAATTTGCGCACCAAATTATCAACTATATATGTAATGCAATAAGGATTATTGATGTCTGAAGTTGGCGCAGCCCTCATCTGCTATACCTGTGTGTCTGCGCGCACCTATTTCACAAGCGTAGCTTACAGTGTTAGGATGTGTTTTAGAGTGCGACATCAATTCGAAGACTTTGACAGTTTCCTTGAAAAGTCATTTTGTGCATATACCATTTTATGGCCTGGTTTATTTAGCTTGCTCCACTCTTTTGGAAGGTGTTATTTTACTTGCACGGTGACCAAGCCCACATACTTAGCACTTTACTTCGCATATGAGAATAAGTATTACGATATTCAGCTAATTAAGTAACACCTTCGCCAATATAGTCTTTTCACCTAATAATAGTAGGAGAGGCTCAGGTGCTATAAAAGTCTAAGACGAGCCTTGGAGATAGAGTAGCTAAGACAATAACCGGGGGTCAGCATAATGATCAGGATTTTATGCTTTTCCTCAAGGTTTTTATTTACTTGTATCAACATATAGAATATTCCTCCTTGTTTCTTGTGACGACTGTACTTTCTTATGCATGATTCTAACTTAGCTGTTGCTATTAAATGTCGAGTTCATTACTGTTTGGGAGTTTATTCTTTTGCATTGAGAACCTTACTTTAATAAGGATGGGAGATGACTTAAATGATTGAGATGAGAATATTAAATGTTGCAAGCCTACCACGGTTTATTACTTTACCATACCTCAAATGTTACCATTGAAGGATACAACCTATAGCAATGCCTTCATCTAGAGATTGTCCCTGTCACTTTCATAGTTAAGGATCCTTTCAAAATTAACCAAAACATAGACGTTCGATGTTTCTTTTTAAGAGTTTTCAATTTAACTTGAACCCCTATTCGTCTTTGTTCCTAGTTAGAAATGGTTTCTTGGTGCAGATTTTCCAATCACTTATGGCGTTTTGTTTGAGTATTCGATTTATTCATAATAACATATATAGGTATGGTTATGTTTCAGCTTAACATTTGATGGAAATTGTAGTATGATAAATATTTGATGCCCTATGTTTATAATCGTTCAGCTTATAGGTTGGGTTCATTTATTTGTAATGCTATGGTATTCGATTAAATATAAACATATATATAGATATCTTATAATTGACTCTCAGCCCCTGTAATGGCCTTAAGTATTATTTAAAAGGCATTCAATTTTATGAAGATAAAAATACTAGATAAGTGTATATAAATACATAAATAGGTATGTAAATAATTGCTTAATACATTCAAGTGAAATGAAATGTTTACAAACAAATTCCCAATTATAAGGTACAAATGTATATAGTTATTAAATATCTCATTATAAATTGACAATAGAATATTGAATTAAACTAATTAGAGAGGTATGAGTCTCATATCAAAAAGGTTATGTGTGTGTAAAGAGGAAAATTATTTAGTGGATTTTATAAGGTATGAGATTGCAATTTAAAAGGAGCTAAGATATTTTACTTATCAAAGATGAAATTTAATATATATTAAATAAGAAATTTTTACTCAAACTTGGAAGATTGTATTGACAAGTAAATTAGAATTATTCTCCTTGAGGTTAAACAATGGTTCCTCTTGCTTTTTCTTATTTGACATAAGGTTTATTTCATTTTGTGTATTACTTTTGGCATCTGTCTTTCTATCTATATATGAATAGTTCTAGTTATTTAATTTGAGTATATATATATATATATATATATATATGTATGTATGTATGTATGTTATTAGTATTTGAGTGACTGTTTCAATATTTAGAAGTTAATAATGTATATAAAGTATGGTGTAGAAAGAAAATATCTCTTGCAGAAATATTGATTTGGATAGAATTAAACAATTAAAAAGATTTGATTAAGTTTGTTCGGTTAGATTCCTTGCTTATATTATAGAATGTCATTCTTCTTATGATTTTTTTTATAAGATCACTAAGAAATAGTTATTGAATATCTAAAGAGATAAATTTTGTTTATAGAGTAATCTTTAATTATGTTTTAGAAGAGAAGGGTATTTTTTATTGTGGGGCAATAGTTTTTTGTGAGTTGTACTCAAACAAATTAGACTTAATAGCTAAGATAAGTTAGTGAGAAAGCAAGAATGTTACTTAATGAGTTGTTATTTTTAGTTTTGACTATAGGAATATCTTTTATGGGTAATTAGGTCAAATTATTTCATGTGGTTGGTTGTATTGTTGAATTGATTGTTACCTCAATTAATGTGTTGTTTACGGAGTGAGAGTGAACTTGGTTATTGTTCTAGTGGAAGAGATGATCATTTATGGAAGTTTTTTCTTGATTGCATGGTTATTGTGAGCTATCTTTAAAAGTATGATTTATGGATGTAATGTCAGATTGGTTCCTTGTGCTTTTGTGGGTGACTTTGTAAGTGAGTTGGCTATGTTAGCCTTCTTTTCGTGTATTTTGTGGGTGACTTTGTAAGTGAGTTGGCTATGTCAGCCTTCTTTTGGTTGAGCATGAGGATTTCATCGTGATGTTGTCACTCGCTATTTATACTTAAGTGGTTGATTGAAAATAGTTTCTTGATATTTTATTATTATTTCCTTTTCGATATGGAACCAGTGTGTTTATAATTTAGTAGACTTCTAGAGGTGGTGGGGAAACTTGATTAATGTTGGATTTTCCATGATTTGATCCTTGTCGTTTGTTTGTTCTTGTAGCTCTTATGGGGTTACCTTGTACTATGGTGTTGACATTTGATGTAGCTCTTGGGCGAGATGGTTATACTCCGCACATGCACTTGGTTTTGTGGTTTTAGTGATTTACATGTTCTGGCACACCCCTTGATGTCGTTTGATTGTGTTTTGGTGCTATAAGGGAGAGTGGCTTTTCATGGAGGCTAACAGACAAAGGGGCAGCCTAGATAATCCATGGAAGAGTTTATTTAATAAGAGAAAACCTAATAAAATATACTATTGGGGTTGGGTAGGATCACACTAAACAAGATAAATAAGATGTCTCACCCAGGCTGTTAGTGCTTTCTACTGCACTAAACATTCCTTTGAGATGCTATGGTATTCGACAGCCATAAACATATATATAGATATCTTATAATTGGACTCAGCCCCTCAGAATGGCCTTAAGTATTATTTAAAAGGCATTCAATTTTATGAAGATAAAAATACTAGATAAGCGTATATAAATACATAAATAGGTATGTAAATAATTGCTTAATACATTCAAGTGAAATGAAATGTTTACAAACAAATTCCCAATTATAAGGTAAAAATGTATATAGTTATTAAATATCTCATTATAAATTGACAATAGAATATTGAATTAAACTAATTAGAGAGGTATGAGTCTCATATCAAAAAGGTTATGTGTGTGTAAAGAGGAAAATTATTTAGTGGATTTTATAAGGTATGAGATTGCAATTTAAAAGGAGCTAAGATATTTTACTTATCAAAGATGAAATTTAATATATATTAAATAAGAAATTTTTACTCAAACTTGGAATATTGTATTGACAAGTAAATTAGAATTATTCTCCTTGAGGTTAAACAATGGTTCCTCTTGCTTTTTCTTATTTGACATAAGGTTTATTTCATTTTGTGTATTACTTTTGGCATCTATCTTTCTATCTATATATGAATAGTTCTAGTTATTTAATTTGAGTATATATATATATATATATATATGTATGTATGTATGTATGTATGTATGTTATTAGTATTTGAGTGACTGTTTCAATATTTAGAAGTTAATAATGTATATAAAGCATGGTGTAGAAAGAAAATATCTCTCCTTAAATATTAATTTGGATAGAATTAAACAATTAAAAAGATTTTGTATTAAGTTTGTCTCATAGATTCCCTTGCTTATATTATAGGAATGTCATTCTTATGAATTTTTTATAAGATCACTAAGAAAGAGTTATTGAATACCTAAAGAGATAAATTTTGTTTATAGAGTAATCTTTAGTTATGTTTTAGAAGAGAAGGGTATTTTTTATTGTGGGGCAATAGTTTTTTGTGAGTTGTACTCAAACAAATTAGAGTTAATAGCTCAGATAAGTTAGTGAGAAAGCAAGAATGTTACTTAATGAGTTGTTATTTTTAGTTTTGACTATAGGAATATCTTTTATGGGTAATTAAGTCAAATTATTTCATGTGGTTGGTTGTATTGTTGAATTGATCGTTACCTCAATTAATGTGTTGTTTACGGAGTGAGAGTGAACTTGGTTATTGTTCTAGTGGAAGAGATGATCATTTATTGAAGTTTTTTCTTGATTGCATGGTTATTGTGAGCTATCTTTAAAAGTATGATTTATGGTTGTAATGTCGGATTGGTTCCTTATGGTAGTTTTGTGGGTGACTTTGTAAGTGAGTTGGCTATGTCATCCTTCTTTTGGTTGAGCATGAGGATTTCATCGTGATGTTGTCACTCGCTATTTTATACTTAAATGGTTGATAGAAAATAGTTTCTTTTGATATTTTATTATTATTTCCTTTGATATGGAACCGGTGTTTATAATTCTAGTAGACTCTCTAGGAGGCTGCGGGGAAATTTGCGGATTAATGCTGGATTGCCGATTTGATCCTTGTCGCTTGTTTGTTCTTGTCTCTAATTTTTTAGCCTTAAGTGGGTTACATTTATGTTACTACACATGCACTTGGTTTTGTGGTTTTAGCTTTATTTACATGTTCCCGGGCAATAACCCATTGATGTCGCTTTGATTGTGTCTTTGGTGCTATAAGGAGAGTGGCTTTTCATGGAGGCTAACAGACAAAGGGGCAGCCTAGATAATCCATGGAAGAGTTTATTTAATAAGAGAAAACCTAATAAAATATACTATTGGGGTTGGGTATGATCACACTAAACAAGATAAATAAGATGTCTCACCTAGGCTGTTAGTGCTTTCATAGACTAAACATTTTGAGATGCTATGGTATTCGATTAAATATAAACATATATATAGATATCTTATAATTGACTCTCAGCCCCAGTAATAGCCTTAAGTATTATTTAAAAGGCATTCAATTTTATGAAGATAAAAATACTAGATAAGCGTATATAAATACATAAATAGGTATGTAACTAATTGCTTAATACATTCAAGTGAAATGAAATGTTTACAAACAAATTCCCAATTATAAGGTAGGATCATACAAATGTATATAGTTATTAAATATCTCATTATAAATTGACAATAGAATATTGAATTAAACTAATTAGAGAGGTATGAGTCTCGTATCAAAAAGGTTATGTGTGTGTAAAGAGGAAAATTATTTAGTGGATTTTATAAGGTATGAGATTGCAATTTAAAAGTAAGGAGCTAAGATATTTTACTTATCAAAGATGAAATTTAATATATATTAAATAAGAATTTTTGACTCAAACTTGGAAGATTGTATTGACAAGTAAATTAGAATTATTCTCCTTGAGGTTAAACAATGGTTCCTCTTGCTTTTTCTTATTTGACATAAGGTTTATTTCATTTTGTGTATTACTTTTGGCATCTGTCTTTCTATCTATATATGAATAGTTCTAGTTATTTAATTTGAGTATATATATGTATGTATATATGTATGTTATTAGTATTTGAGTGACTGTTTCAATATTTAGAAGTTAATAATGTATATAAAGTATGGTGTAGAAAGAAAATATCTCTCGCAGAAATATTGATTTGGATAGAATTAAACAATTAAAAAGATTTGATTAAGTTTGTTCGGTTAGATTCCTTGCTTATATTATAGAATGTCATTCTTCTTATGAATTTTTTTATAAGATCACTAAGAAATAGTTATTGAATATCTAAAGAGATAAATTTTGTTTATAGAGTAATCTTTAATTATGTTTTAGAAGAGAAGGGTATTTTTTATTGTGGGGCAATAGTTTTTTGTGAGTTGTACTCAAACAAATTAGAGTTAATAGCTCAGATAAGTTAGTGAGAAAGCAAGAATGTTACTTAATGAGTTGTTATTTTTAGTTTTGACTATAGGAATATCTTTTATGGGTAATTAGGTCAAATTATTTCATGTGGTTGGTTGTATTGTTGAATTGATTGTTACCTCAATTAATGTGTTGTTTACGGAGTGAGAGTGAACTTGGTTATTGTTCTAGTGGAAGAGATGATCATTTATGGAAGTTTTTTCTTGATTGCATGGTTATTGTGAGCTATCTTTAAAAGTATGATTTATGGATGTAATGTCAGATTGGTTCCTTGTGCTTTTGTGGGTGACTTTGTAAGTGAGTTGGCTATGTTAGCCTTCTTTTCGTGTATTTTGTGGGTGACTTTGTAAGTGAGTTGGCTATGTCAGCCTTCTTTTGGTTGAGCATGAGGATTTCATCGTGATGTTGTCACTCGCTATTTTATACTTAAGTGGTTGATTGAAAATAGTTTCTTGATATTTTATTATTATTTCCTTTTCGATATGGAACCAGTGTGTTTATAATTTAGTAGACTTCTAGAGGTGGTGGGGAAACTTGATTAATGTTGGATTTTCCATGATTTGATCCTTGTCGTTTGTTTGTTCTTGTCTCTAATTTTTTAGCTCTTATGGGGTTACCTTGTACTATGGTGTTGACATTTGATGTAGCTCTTGGGCGAGATGGTTATACTCCGCACATGCACTTGGTTTTGTGGTTTTAGTGATTTACATGTTCTGGCACACCCCTTGATGTCGTTTGATTGTGTTTTGGTGCTATAAGGGAGAGTGGCTTTTCATGGAGGCTAACAGACAAAGGGGCAGCCTAGATAATCCATGGAAGAGTTTATTTAATAAGAGAAAACCTAATAAAATATACTATTGGGGTTGGGTAGGATCACACTAAACAAGATAAATAAGATGTCTCACCCAGGCTGTTAGTGCTTTCACAGACTAAGGGTGGGCTGAGAAGGCAATGGGCGACAAGATCACTACCTTGTCCTCATGAAAGGTTAGTGGTTCTGCATGTGTCACCCTATGGGGCTGGTGCCTAGTGAGAGGCAACCAAGATAACCATAGATAAGGGTTGGTGCCTAGTGAGAGGCAGCTACTATAACCCATATAGGGCCATGTGATGACACTCTCCTATAGTATCCCTTGTTATTCTATTACCTTTGTGTGCCTCTGGAAGCAGTCACCTTGTAAGTAGTCATTTGATGCAGAAGTTAATTATTGTTTATTGTTACTCTTGTTTGTTGAGTCTTGTAGTATTTCCACTTGATTGTTCTATGTTGTGGGCCTTTCTTGTCATCTCCTAGCACAGGGGGTGGGCCTTTGGGTCCATGTGGTCGAGTGGAATGTGCTATGTACCCCATTGGGTCCCTAACCAGAGTTCGTGAAGCCTGGACATTGTACCGATGTAGTTGATCCAGAGCTTCTTCATAGTTCAATTGTACCATGTTCTTTGTTGTATTGCTCTTGTAATTGTTGTATGATTCCCACTTTGAGTGCAGAAGCATTGTTGTACTCTTGTAAACCTAAAAAAATGTAATTTCATATTGATACAATATGTATATTATGATTTGATCAATGTAATGTATGGATATTCTTGAATGTATCATGTGGTTCATTTATGGATGTATGATCATTGTTTACTTATCCTATATCATGATTTTGCAATGTAATCTCATGATGTGGCAATCATCCTTATGGTATGGGTTTATGTTTAGTAATGTTGTCACATGTACCCCAGAGGACATAGTTAGATATTGTATATATATAATTGTAATAAAAAAATCATAATTAATTATTTACTTGGAAAAAAATAACAAAAAAATATGCATCACATCGGGACATGAGTCCTCTACCTATATCTAAAATCTTATAATTTTTTTTAATCTTTTATTGTGGTTAGGGTGGTAAGATAGACACCTACTTCTCATTTTTTCCCTGAAATTTAAGTACTGCTGCATTGAAATTTCAAATTTTCACCAAATAGATTTTCCTTTTTTTTAAAATAAACCTACTATTTTAGAAACTACATTCAATTTTCTATAGATTCTATTCTAACACATTTTTGAAATAATATAGATAACTTATTCAAATTTTTACATCAAGTTTCCTAACTCTAATTTTTCTAAAAATTTTCCCACTTAAGGGCCTATTTTTCTATGATGATCCTGCACATGCCTGTTTTTGGGTTAGAGAGTGTCATAGTGTGGTTTTCACTCAAAGACCTAGATATTATTCTTAAATTTTCACTTTTACGACTAAAGGATTCAATCATTTCTGTGTAATAGGCATATGTGTCCAACTCAATGTTGAATCTAGCCTTGTGATCTCTGCATGGTATAGTATCTTGCAATCCCATGAATTCTGAGAGATCCTCATCATTTTTGAATGTGTCCAAAATTGGTGGTCCTCATTGGTCATAATTGATGAGTTGGGGATAGACTAAGTTTAGCTCATGGGTTTGGTTGTTTGACTGAAAATATAGGGTACTAATCATGAGAAGGGAGGGATCCTCGAATAGCATGGGTAAGTCAATTATAGGGTCCTTGTTACACACATTAGTTATGTCAAAGCTAAAGTTATCTAAGGGAAAACCTATGGATACTGGCAGCTGAGGCGAAGAGTTTACTTTTCTCACTAGGGCACCTTTTCCAAGTATGGTTATTTTTGGAGGGGTACACGCAAGGCCATGATTTCTCATACGCTTCTCATGGATGAGAGGGACTAGAAGACCATTGTCATTTTTCCCAAGTTTCTTATTTTTTTTATAGCCCATACCAAGCATCATTTGTAGTCCTTTGTTGCTATCATCCATGGGAAGATCAGGCATACGCCTTTCATCTTGATATAGCAGACTTCATATGTCTTTTTCATCTACCACTTCTCGGCTTATGTCTCCCCAACACTTGAATCTAGATGGGTCTGCTTTAAAATTTTGGGATGATGTTTCAATCGATTGGGGCTTCCCGCGAGACCTAGGAGAGTGAGATAACTCTCCTATTACAAAAGCACTCTTCTTCATTCTATAATCCCCACAACCATTGTCTTGGATAATAACTTTAATTTTAGAGATTTCAAGAATGGCTAGTGTCTTTGTCTTAGAGGTGGAGGCTAAAGTAGTTGGGTCTACATATGGAGTGGTAGGGCCTTCATCATTCTTTGGGACCTAGGGTATCTTGTAATACTTTGCTTCCATAATTTTATAGTAATAAAATGGCTTGGGATCACCATGGATTGTGACCTCTTGATTATGATAGGGAAACTTGACACATTGGTTGAAGGTAGAGGTGACAACTTGCATCCCATGTATCCATAGATTCCCTAGGAGGATATTATAAGGTAAATCAAGATCAAGGATCTGGCATGTGGTTTCCATGATGGCTGACCCTACTTGAATAGGGAGTTGAATAGTGCCTTGAGACACTCTTTCCTGATCATCATATGCCCTAATTATTATACCTTTACCTTTTTCAATGATTTCCTCAGAGAACCCCAAATTCTTTATTAACTTGAGAGAATAGATATTGAGACCTGTACCCCCATCCACCAAGATGCTTTTGACTTTGTTTTATGGACCAAGACCTCAAGATGGAGTGCGTGGTTATGAGATGGTTGCATTGGGAGGTCCTGATCAAAAAATGTGAGGAGATGTGGGGTGGTGATGTGTCTAACCATAGCTTGGAGCTGTTTAGCATCAAGATCTCTAGGGAAAGTGGATGAAGCCAATGCTTCCTCTAGGATATTCCTATGCACGGGCGAGATCTTTAGCAACTCCATGATGGAGATCTGAGTGGGGGTTCTTTTCAACTAGTACAAGACATTATAACCATTGGGAACATATTTTGGATTTGAGGTGGATGCCTTAGATGGTTGGGATGGTCCAACAATGGTAACTTTTTTGCCATGTGTGGTGACTCCACAATCAGCTTTGGCTCACTTGATGTTAACAACAGTGACCCATTCATCTAGGGATATGACAACAAGATCGTAAACATGGTTTACATTTCCATTATTTTTATTTCCATGGTTATTCCCTTTATTATGATCAGGCATTGGATTCGTGTATATCTTTAGGTCCTAATTTTTGGTTGGTTGCTCAACATTTATGATTTTGTCATCAATAAGGTCTTGGATTATATTTTCAATCTCATGCAACTAGTCATGGAGTGTCCCTTGATTTTATGAAAATAATAAAGGTGGTTTTCATTGTACCATGGTGGTTTCACTTGGGGCTCTTGATAATTCTCATAAATGGGGATTTTAATGAGATTTTCATTTACTAGCTTCTTCATGATGGATTCGATTGATTCCCCAAGGATTGTGTATTTTTTCTTGGGGGATACTTGTTTCATGGAGGTGGTACCACTTCATTATTCAAATTGTTGACTTGATTACTGGGTGGTTGTGATACCACATTGGCTTGTGTGTTGTTTCAATTGTTTCCTTGCGGTTGTTGGTATGATTGTGTGTTTTGTTTAGGGACACTAATTATGACCTTGGCATCAATCACACCATCATTAGTGACATTTTTGGTTTTTTCCCATGTGCAAGGTTTTTCATTATAAATGGTGTAAGGGCGGTTGTCTTGATATTCCTAATATGTGAGTGTTCCCCCTTGTGCAATAAGGGCTCTTTCGATGTTGAGTGTCTTGGGGATCAAATGGTCATACGTGGTGATGCAATACATTTTTAGGTGGAAGGGCACATTTTTCTCAAGATTGGAAATGATAGTGCAGATTTGTTGTTCCTCTAGCATGGCCCACTTGCTCCTATTGGCCTTAGATCTTCAACATTGTATGAAGGTTGTGAATGTATCTCCCTTAGCCTATTTAAGAGTGGATAGTTCCTCTAGACTCACATCCATTCCTATGTTGAATGCATAGTTCTTTATGAATGCATCCATGATTTCTTGGAATTATTTGATTCCAAGAGGGAGGCAAGAGAACCATTCAATTGCTTGTCCAACAAAACTTCTAGGGAATAGTCGCATTAGATATGTGTTGTCATATGCAACTTCCATGAAATGTACTTGGAATTCCCTGATGTGATCTTTAGGATTACCCGTCCCACGATATTTGTCAAATTTAGGGATTTCAAACCCTTTTGGGAACGGTACTATCATAAGGCTTCTGTTGAATGGATAGGGGAAAAAATTGCTTAGAATTTTCATTGTTTTTCCAGATTGGAGGTCTAGCACCTGTTGCAAGAGCAACTTGATTTGTGTCATCACATCATTTTTTGGATCGGGTGGTGGGGTGAATGTGTTTTGAGGTGGTCTAATCATTTAAGTGGCAGGTGGGGTGTTGTGTATATTTGTGGGAGGTTGTTGCAAGCTTTGTTGTGTGACCAAGGCCTATTGGTATGCCTGAAATTGTTGTTGTGCCAACAATGCTTGTTGTTGGTCTTGTTGTTGTTGTTAGTACCAACAATGCTTGTTGTTGGGCTAATAATTGGGTTGATTCTTGTTACACTTGGTGTGGACATCAAATCTGCAAATGGTTAGTAACTAACATAGACAAACATGATTAGTTTCCAAGCAAAGCAAACCTTCAACATCCATATGAGATATCTAACATGTTCTAAAATGCTATCTAATAACAAGATACATAAAAGCCTACAAAGAAAAACATGAAATCAATCTATCCCATATTGGATTGGTGTCACATGTGCTAGTGACCCTTTCCCAATCCTTGATTGATAGCTAGTGATGATGATGCAATGGAAATGATGAGCAAAATTAGTTCTCAAGGAGAGTAACTTTGCATATGCTTTTTGGATGAAATTGTGGAGGTTGTGAAGGATTTGATAAGAGATGAAGCCTCTATTTTATAGATTTTCAAAATGCTAAGTGTTGAAAATGGACCAATGTGGGACAAAGATCAAGCCAATAAGATAAGGCCACTTTGTCAAGTGATGATAGGCCAATGGGCTGTGCAAGATTCGGAAGAGTGCTCATGAGGGAAAATTTGAATTCAAATTTTGCAATAAATCTTGGAAGGGACATGTAAGAGACATGTAAGGCCTCATAAATGCTCTGTTGGGTGTACACGTCCACTTGGGGGGAGATTCAAACTTGGAGAATATTCTTCCTTTATGCCAAGTTGAAAATAAAGATTTTGATAAATCAATTAAATGCAATTTCATGTGCAAGTGGCCAAATCTAGAGAATGCAAGTGGGTGAGATTAGCATTAGATCAGGATTAGATTAAATTAATGATGATTAGGTTGATTTGACCAGTTTGACTTGATTTAGGGACTTAAATCAAATCAAAGGAGATGAATGATGATATAGGAGATTGAATCAATAAAATGATTGATTTATTTGACCAAAGAGATGATGATAGGGATTCAAGTTTGGATTTTATTTGATTTAAACCGATGACTTTAGGAGATTGATAAATAAACTCTGATTTATTTTGGTAAAATGGATGAATAAGGACCTAGTTGAATTCGCATTATGTCAATTTGATCGTACCCACATTTTTCCCTCTTTGAAGCAATGTACTTGTTGTGTTGGTTCAAAGCACACCCTGCTACCATCAA
>VDFB02212514.1:4918-20759 GCA_007258455.2 Sequoia sempervirens | reverse complement strand
TAATGTATTTCAACAATACCATTGTATAGGGTTTTCATACATGTTAATAACTCCTATGCACATACTTTGTAAAACAAAAATGTATTTTCAAACATGTATATCTCTTAAAATATCTACTCTGTAAATTAATTCTCATATATATATATATATAATTATATTTAATTCTATAGCTAGGGTTTTTGTACATGTCAGGTTTTTTAAGATTTCAACTACATCATAGTTCAATGGATTTTAAAAATGCTTTCCAACCAACTTTCTAAATGTATCTACAATTTAATTTTTAAGCATTCTTTTCATTGTACAATATTTCATAAAATGTTATTATATTTCTCCTTTCATACTCAATAAATTTATAGGATTGACTTTTGTTTGTTAGATATGGGGTGTCCAAAGAAAAAATTTCAATTTGAAGAACAAAGGAAACAGTATAAAAAAGAATACCAAAGAGAATATAGAAAACAACAATGGCAGAAAATGGCTGATGCATAAAGAGATGAACAAAGGAAAAAAAGAAATGAAGCAGATAGAATAAGATATGCTAGGAAAAAATTACAATTAAATATACAACATTCACAATCAGAAAATATAGGGGAAGGAAATATAAACATGGATAACTTTGAACAGGAAAATGACTCCTAATGTGGTTCAAATTCAAATGTTCAAACAATAATTAATCCAAATGTGCTGCTTGCATCTGACTTCAAACATATGGAAATGGTATTCCGAAAGCATTTAGATGTATACAAATCCCCATCAATTTGTCATATTTGTGAAGAATGTTATATCGGGATTAAAATATATCAAATAGAAGAGGGCCCTATTTGCAATAGATGCAAACAAGAGAGAGGTGTGAATAAATTTTCAGCTACAAATAATATGAATCTAGGAGAACAACCACAAGAATTATCAAAACTCACTCAAGTTGAAGAAATGTTAATCGCTCGTGTAAGCCCAATTATACAAGTCACACATGCAAGAGGTGGTCAGTATAAATATAGAGGACACTCTATAAGCTTTCCGCAATGTATATTGAACACATAGCAAAAAAATTGCCCCATTCTATTACAGATTTTCCAATCATAATAGTTTGAAGGAAAGATCAACGTGGCACTAATTATTATTTCACAGTGAATAGAGATCGTGTTTATAAAGCGTTGCAATACAAAATAATGCATGAATTTTTTTACTCTGACATCACAATTGATCCAAATGCTCTACACAATTTATCTTCAAACTATGATGAAAATATTTTTCATCAACTATGAATAGTGCATATTGAATTAGATGTAGATACAAATGAAACTTTGATTTTTGGAAAAATGATGGATATTGATGAAGGTAATAGCATTGATCACACTACATCAATGGCTTATCAAACACCTAATGAACAAACAAAAATGGAGTTGATTCATGCATGGGTTAACAATCCAAATACAAATCCAACATCAATTATTGATTGGCCAATAATTAGTTCATCTCCAATAAATGAATATGTAACATCAGGATTACTTAATATGGCATTTCCAACTTTGTTTCCTAATGGTATATGTGATTGGTTAGAGCCACAAATAAAACAAATACATCTTCATGAATATGTAAAGCATCTATTTCGATACAAAGATGGTCGGTTTGCAAAACATCCACAGTTCTGATATTATATGTCAAATATGATAATGATGCATTGAGCACAAACATCTACTACAATTTTTATGAAAAGAAACATCCATGATATGCCAATCACTATACAAGAGTTACGTGATCATATGAGAACAACACCAACATCATATCTTGCAGATAGATTGATGCGATATGGCACTTCTTTAAGAGGCACTAGATCATATTGGACAAAATGTTGTGCAAAATTGATAGACATGCTACATCAAATTGGTACACCTACAATATTCTATAAATTGAGTGTAGCAGACTTGTATTGGCCAGATTTACATGCACTAATGCTAGGAATGCAACCAACATATCCACAACATGCACAGGTTTGGCAAAAAAAAAATATTATTGACAACCCTCATATAGTAGCACAATATATGCACTTACGACACTCTCATTTCAAAAAATAAACCCTTAAGAAAGGAATTAATGTTAAAGATTATTGGTCCAGATATGAGTGGCAACATAGAGGATCAACACACATACATGGAGCACCAAACATGGATGCTATTGATTGGTCCAACAATGAACAACAAAATGCAGCAGAAATGTACTTCAACAACATTGTTCATGCATGGAATCCTCGACATACTACAACTAGACAAAATTTACAGGTACATTTTTTATATAAAAAAAAACATGTAAATACATTTCTTCAAACCATCTAATAGAAAAAAAAATCAACTTCCTACTACAGGCATTCCAAGATAATACTATTCATCCATGTCTCAAAAACACAAGGCAACTTGCAGAAACAGATGTAGAAAAGGATTATGAGGAGATGGAAAACAATGTACAAAGACATACAATTTGCAGAAAAGGTGCATGCCTACGAGAAAAAAAGGGAAAAATGATTTGCAGGCAAGTCTTCTAAAAAAAAATTATATACATTACTCTACCATATATTTTTTTTCTAATTAATTTAAAAAAACTAATTAAATGATATTAATATGACTTATAGATATAATACTCCATGGCTACTCAATTTACAAGGACCAAGATTATACAAAAATATAGAAACTGGTGAAAGAAAATTTGAGCCTCTTTGAAATGATGACAAACTTAATTCACACAACAGATACATTTTGCAACTGTGGAGAGCAAATATAGACTGGCAACCAGTTCTTTCAAAACTTGTTGTGGTTAAATACATTGCAAAGTATGCAGCAAAAGTAGAGAGAAGCTCAGAAACATACCAACAAATGTTAATACGTCTTGCAAATGTAGAAAACCCAGATGATCTTGCTGCAAAAGCTTATAAGAAGCTTCTAATAAAAACAATAATAGAAAGGGACATTGGAGCGCAAGAAACAAGCCATATGTTATTAGAACTACCATTAGTGGAAAGCAGTAGAAGATTTATCAACCTAAATGTATCCTGTAGATACATCTAAATTTGACACTTAATTTATCCATATTCATCCCTTGTCTTTATTTTCAAGTAATTAAGTAATACTACTATTTTAATTAATAGCTTTAATTTCTCACAAATCCCTAAGGTATTTAATCAATAATACCATCTCTTTAATCCTCCTTCCGACAATGAAATTAAATAAATATTTTATTTATTTAATTCCTTTTATGTTACATTCTCCATCATCTTTATCAATCTTAATCCTCTTCTAATTCATCATTAGATGCACTGCCTAATCCTTGATTAGGAGGTGTCACATCCTGAATCCTTGCAAGTTGGCCCCTAATCTTTCTTAGCCACCTAACCCTCCTCTAATCCTTCATTACTCTTCCCATGTGATTCCTGACTTGTCACATCAAGTCATTATGAAATCTAACACTTTCACCTTTCATTAATCGCCTAATCAGACAGACAATCCTAATCTCACTAATTGAGCTCTCAACTCCTATTAAATGATTTTTTTGACAAGGCACTTCCACTTCCCCATGTGAATTTTAATTCACTTTTAATCCCCACGCACTCAAAAGGAATTTTTAATTCCTTCAATTTCTTCCCACATGTCCTCTCTTTATTCTTTTTATTCTTTCCTCTCTCCCCATAAGGATATTTGAGGAATTTTTAATTCCTCACTTGTCCTCTCCCCCACATGGGGACAAGGACCTCCTTTATGAGGAGATCTTATCCAATCCCAAGGTACTTTGTACCCCCCTCCATGTCATGTACTATCCTACCACCTCATCTCCACCTCATCTTTCTTAAGCCTCTCCCCTTGCCACATGTCAAGATGTGAGGGCTTGTGAGTTCTCAACTCACCATAGCCCTACATCTTGGCCATGTTGGGATCAATCTCAACCGTCCATTTCTTCTAGGAATTCTCAAAATTCCTATAAATACCCCTCTTTCTCTCATTTTGGGAGAGATCATTTTGCTAGCAAACTCTGGGTACTTTATTTCTCAATCTACACTTAGCCATTTTCTAAGGCCATCCATTTCCATCCATCCTCACATCATCATCTAGTTTGCATATCTTGCCATTCATGAGCATACACATCAAAGATCGAAGGGCTAACCAAAGGATCGATTCGACGCAAGGTATAGAGTTCCATTTTGTTGCTTTTATCTTGTGTTGTTTCCAACTTAGGCTAATCTTGAGGTGTAGGTTATTTTGGTGTTTATTTGCACTCTTTAGTTTGTCGCTTCATTTTCTAACGATATATTCAACCTATCACAGATCAAAAGAAGTTTTCAAACGTGTGCTATTATGTGAAAATAATAACAATGAAGAACAAGAACTATCTTACATTGATGTGTACAAAATAAGGCCTCCACACATGGAAGAAGTATCATTAATTAATTTAGCAAAATCATGGATATATAATGCTTAGCGCAAAAATGAAATCAAATGGACTCCAAGGAAAAAATCAACTATTGTACGAGTATTTCCTAAATTTATATCAATTCCAGCAAGAGAGTCAAACAAATGGTTTGATTATTGCTTCTCAAAATTGCTACTGTACAAACCATTCCGTGACATCAACAAAGATATTGGTCATAACAATGATTCAGTAATATCAAATTGGGAAAACTTCAACTATAATCAATGGCATGTCGAGCAAAGAACAATTACAAAAATTACTGAAGACAATAACGATTCACAATCAAAAGATAGTAATATTATCCAACATACTACTACAGAGCATGAATGGGAAATTATATCAAGGCTACAACATGGTCAAAATATGCACATTTTAGAGATAGATATGTTGGCAAAAAGAGATTTAGACAAACAAACAGATTGGTCTACACATTTCAAAGATGATCAGTACACATATGAAGCTATAAATTTCATTAGCAAAATGAAAAATAATAGCTCTGTAATTCATCATAATGTATCACAATCTACTACCTATGGAAATCTCAGCAATAAACAACATAAAGTAGTTAATATTATCCTCTTGCACTACACTGCTAATCAGAATAAATCACCACTGTTTATGATTATTCAAGGAACAACATGAACGAGAAAGTCATATGTTATAGGTGCAATACAAGAAGCACTTCAAAAAGCTTCAATGCCAAATCAATCTCCCCTTCTTCTACTCGCACCAACAGGAGTAGCAACATTCAATATTGGAGCATCAACTATTCATTCGAAATTGAAAATTCCAATAAGAGACTTCAAACAACTTGAAGGAACATGATTAACACATTTGCAACAGGATTTGGCACATATCATATACATATTGATTGATGAAATGAGCTTTCTAGGTGAAAAATTGCTTGAAAACATAGATTGTCGCCTCTGTCAAACTTTTCCACAAAATTCATATCAAAACTTTGCAGGTATGCATCTCAATCAAAAATAAAACACCATATATTATTCCTTTTAGCAAAATTTATTTTATATGTACTACAATTGAGTTTTTATCAAAAATAATTAACAACACAATATTTATAAATTGCTTTAAGGAATATCATTGATTTTGGTTGGAGACCTCAGACAGTTACCACCTATTAATGATAGACCAACATATAGCAACAAAAGGCGAGCTAGAATACCATGGGAAGAATTCACAAATGTAATTACTTTAGATCACATTTATAGACAAGATGGATTAAACAATGATCAACAAAGATTTCGTCAACTACTAGCAAACATTAAAGATGCAAACCCTACTATAGAAGACTGGGAAATTCTAATGACAAGATCTAATACAAGACTTGATGCAACAACCAATGAAGACTTTGAAAACAATGTTCATTTGTTTGCAACAAATGAAAATGTTCACATCCACAATAGGAAAAAATTATACTCATTGGCAAAACCAATTGCACGCAACTTTCCAACCAAAAATGGTGGTAACAGTTTAGTAGAAGATAATGCAGATGATGAACTAGATATTGAGTTACTATTGAGTGTAAATGCAAGAGTTATGTTAACATCAAATATGTGCATAGAAGTAGGACTTGTAAATGGAGCTCTCAAATTGGTTCAAAAGATTGTATACAAACTAGGAACAAGATCACCACAACCACCAACATATGTATTGGTCAAATTCGACAATTACTCTGGGGTACCTTTCGATATTGAAGACCCATTTACTGTACCAATCACACCAGTTCAATGAGGAAGCACAATCCAAATACCTTTAAGATTAGCTTGGGCACTAACAATACACAAAGCACAAGGTCTAACTCTTCAAAAATCAACAATCGATATAGGACCAACAGAAAGAATAGGATTAACATTTGTGGGAATTTCTCGTGTCAAGTCTATACAAGGAATCCGCATTATGCCTCCTTTCACATTCAACAGATATGAAAGAATGAAGAGAGGAAAATAAATTTCAAATAGAAAAGCAGAAGAAAATAGGCTTAAAGCCTTAGAAATTAACTAATGTAAATTCTATACTAATATTTTCAATACAATCAACATTTGTAGAAATAAAATGCATCCAACATTATTTCAATATATTTCAAATTTTGTACCTTATATTCTATTCTACCAAGCGAAATTCAATATTATAGTATTCAAAACAATAATATAGACTAGATGGATATGATGCTTTAACCGCAAAGAATACATTCTGTATCTTTATTTCACTATTCACATTCTAAACTTCATTTAATAATTCACTTTCATTCAAGTAAATTGTTACTAAATTAAATACTTATGCATACATAAAATAATAATACATATTAATAGGGTTGGGGCCCTAACTCGGCCATAACCATTATTGTTGTGAGGTTGGTCATGAGGTCTGTCTCCCCACCCCTGAAAATCATAATATTTACGCCAGTCATCAAGCCGGCTTCCAAAGTTAAATGTTTACCCGGATTCCTATAGTCTAAATATATATATATATATATATATATATATAATATCAATGCTCTCAACAATCAATATGCTTCATGTAAAGATATCCCTTGGCATAATTTAGATAGATTATTGAATAAGATAACTAAGCTAGTTTAATATCCAACAATTATGGAAAGTATTTATGGTGTAACCGTTTCTTGTGGTAATTATGGAAAGTTTTTTTTGGCGTGTAACCATTTAGTGCATTCTATGTATAACCTAGAATTCTTGGCCCCCCGTTTTCAGTTGTAGTTTGGTGGGAATGTGGTTAAGAGGGGCCGGCTTAACCTAATACTAACTCTAAGCATTGACTTAAGTGGAACAGACTATGTGGGCCCCTCTTAAACTGTACTATTTCCGTTTCACATTTGCTATTTCCGTTTCTGTTCACGTTAACTTCCACCGTTTGGAAGGATTTAATTTTTTGTTTCCACCCTCAAGCTGCCGGAAAGAGAATATTTGTTTTGATGCAAAGTAGTTTTAATCCCACATGCATTCAGTGAGAAAAAGTAAGGGAGAAAAGGCTTATAAATTAGAGGCTTAGAATCTCTTTTAATTAAGACATCTCTAGTTCAAATTTTGGTCGAGGGATAAATCTAAATTATATGGGAAATGTTCGAATTTCTAAAGCGAAATTAAATTACGTTTATTTTTATTGAGTAAAATTTACATACTAGTTAAATCTAATATTTAAATTGAGTGTAAAATATAAAAATGTTGTTTATATTTAATTACATTATAATACAATAATAAATATTATAAATAATATATTTATAATAAATGTTATAAATTGTTTTTTTAATGTATATTAAATAAAATTCATATATTATGTTAAATATAATATATAAATTGAGTGCAAAATATAAAACTAGTACTTGTATCTAAAGGAGGTTCAAGGGTTAATGCAAATGGAAATAGAATGTTTCAATTCCGTTGTTTGTCAAATCAAATTGTGGAGGCTTTTAACATTAAACACTAGCTAGTTTATCAGTTGAAACTTGCTCAACAGTGGTTTGAAGGCGTGAGACTTGTTTAAGGCTCAAATTTCACACCATATGTAGCCTATGGACTAAATATTGTTTATATTAAATTACATAATATATTATAATATAATAGTAAATATTTAATGTTTTTAATTATTTTTTTAAAGTTGCATATTTATAATATGTATAATTATTAAATTTTAAATATTTTTTAAAATTATGATATTAATATTTAATTAATTAATTTTCAATATAATTTACAAATATTTTATTTATGTGTGTTGAACTTTAAAGTCAATACAAGCTTTTGTAAGCATTTGATTTAATTGATTTTTCAAAACATAGATTTATAAATAAAATAAATTATTCAAAGTCTACATTTATTTTTTAAATATAAAATTATTAAAAATTAAAAATATAAATATTAATGGCTACAAATGAAATTATAAATTGTAAAATATGTGTTAATATTACAACACTTTTCAAAATAGAACAACATAAAAAGAATTACCAAAATAGTAAAAACAAGTGTAGTAAAAATAAAAGAAAACAACTCTTGAGTAAATAAATTAACCTTAGACTAGAGTGACCATAACTGTTTAGGTTGGATCTAAGGAAGTATAGATATTATGATATATGTTTTCCTCATACTAATATATTTTCAATACTAATTGGTAGACCTTAGTTGGACTATTTTTCTATGAAGGTAGAGTTGTAAAAATTACACAAGATTCATATGAGCTTCTTATGAAATTGATCCATTTTACTTTGAATGTACTTATATTACCACTCCCAAGTTGTAAAAAATATTTTCATGATATGTATCAAAGATAATATGAAGCCAAAAGAAACAAATAAAATAAAATTGGTAAATGATTAACCTAAGGATACCTTGTCATTTGTTCTACTATACTAGGAAAATAAGCCAATATTACAAAAAAACTAGTTTTTAATGCCAAGAAAATCACTACATGGATTATGAATCAAAGCATGATGGTTCACCAAGTGCAAAAACATCATATATAAACACTACCAAATAAATAAGAAAAATGGATTAGAAAGGAGATTCCTATGATTCCACCAATTGACCTATTATTTCACTAATAGTAAAAATTATCTTGAAGAAAAGACATGGGTGATTGAATAGGGAAGCAATATCATTAAAGAGGAAGATGAAAATGTTATACTTTTTGTTAAGGATGGCATTTTGGAAAATTGACCATCTTTGAGATGCAGTAACAAATAGTATAAGGTGTATATAACCCATCTTCTATATAAGGGAAAATATCTCAGAGTAATTTATACCCCCAACCTATGAAAAACCCTTAGATACAATATGTGCCTTAAAACCATCAACTACAAACTTGGTGCAGTACACCCCACTTACACCAAATTATCTTTCTTCCCTTCGGGAGAGAAACTAAATCCCATATGTGATTCTTCATCAAGCAAGAATACTTCTCTACCACTCTAAAATAAAATAAGCCTTTAAGAATCTTTATGGATCAATAGATGTAGGGTGATTTGAAAAGACTAGTATTATAATTTTGTGAATGGGCATGCCAAGATCTTTTAAATGATTTCCAACTAAAAAAATATATCCTTCTCAATAGCACTATGAGCCCATGGAGGAAAATGTGAGTAGGAGAAGGTCATTTTGGTGGTGGAAGAATAGGACTATCATCTAAAGTATTCTCAAGTGAAAAGGAATCTTCATGTGATGAAGAAGGAAAAGTAGGTAACTAGTGGGGAAGAAAAAGTAGGTGGAGGATCCGTCTATGTGAAAGAATTGTCAAATTGGATATCTCTATGAAAGTAGAGATATCTAGTTGCTGGATTTAAAAATTGATAAGCCTTCACATCCTCACAATTTAGCCAGTAAAAATAAATTATAATTAACTCTTCTTCTTCATTTTCTTATGGCAACCATCTAGTATGAACCCCCAAGACTCGGTATCAAATATACCAGATAAGGAAACATAAAGCTTGATATTGGACCAAGCCTCCCTTAAAGTGATATTATAAACTATCTTATGTGGAGTGTAGTTGTGAATTTATATAATTGGCTACTTCAACCAAAATAATTAAGCCATAAACCATAATTGAAGCATATTATTTGATATATCCCTTAGTGATTTGTTATTTCCTTTAAATAGTGACACCATTATATTGAAACATGTAGGGAAAAAATACTAATGATGTACAACATTATTAGTGCAATAATCCTAAAACTATTGGTTGGAATATTCTCCCATTATATATGTATCCTCTAAATAGAACATGATTGCTTCCCCATGAACATCTTGAATGCCCTAAAAATGGTGAAGATATCACTCTTTGTTTTAAGATAACACACCCATGTGTGATGAGAGTAATCATCAATGAAGGTGAGCACATACTTGGCTCCTAAAAAAGGAGTTAGAAATGACATGAGGTCACTTTGAACTAGCTCTTGTGTAAGGTTATAGCATGGTTCCTTAACCTTAGGAAATTATTCTTTATTATGTTTGATAAGGACATAAACTTGATAAACTCCCTCTGTGTCTGAAACCTTATGAAGAAAAGGTATATCCTATGTACTCAATTGATAAAGATACTTTTAATTGAAGTGTCTAAACCTTGTGTGTCAAATTTTTCTTATAGTGCTACATGGGTGATGTGTGATGATCCATAGGAAGAATCAAAACCATGAAACATATACAATCTAGACCCATGATCAACATTTCCTAAAGAAATAATTTTCTTAAGATGTTGTAATTCTTGAATAACTACTTCATGTGGGGAGAGCTCAACTATCTTCCCATCCCTAGCATGGAAAATATTCTAAAATGCATTTATTTTTCACTTAAAATTTTCTATAGACCCTAAAATGCATTTATTTTTCACTTAAAATTTTCTATAGACCTTTAGCTTGAAGTTCTTTAAATTTAATATTCTAGGTGTGATATTTGTGTGGAGTTAAGATATCAATAGTAGGATCCATACTAAAACCCTGCAACTTTGATTAGTGTTGTAAAATTTGGCCCACCAAAAAATTGAATACTTGTCTGGTTACAATTTTGACAACTTTGAAAGCTTAAATCAACCATTTATATTACACAGATACTTTTAAAAGTTTTTAGAAGTTCAAGCTTGATCAATTTTGTAAAATTATATGCAAAAAATTATGCAAGTCACTTGGAGGATAGAAAAAATAGTTAATTACAACATAATTGTAAAGTTGAAATATGGTATGAAATTTTACAGAGCTAAATGCGCTCTCTTTAGATTCATGAAGTCTAAAATAAAAGGCTCTAAAAACTTCTTGTAGTATGAGATTCCATAGTACATGGCTACCACAGATAAACAATGAAGTGTAAAAGCATTTAGTTGTAGGTTTGTTAGAGTTTAGAAGTCCATAGTAGTCCAAATTTTAGATTCTTTTTAGTAGTTTGGACTTAGGAATATTGATGAAATTCCACCTTCAAAGTCCACTAATAGATTAGACTTTAGAGTCTAGATGTAGTTCAAAATTCAAGTAGTTTGCAGTTCAAATCTAGTGTATAGGTTAAATTTCCAAGCTAGCTTACAAACAATAGGAGCTTGTCTATAGTGCAAACATAGGAAAAAAACTTGGTGGCAAAAAATATTAGCTATGCGAGTTGTAAGATAGAGTTAAGATTCTAGTGACAAAAAAATGGTTTGTTATGCTCTCTAATCTATAAGGCTAATTTATTTATTTAAGAATATTTCATTTTATTTTCACTACACTTGTTTTTGCTATTTTAGTAATTTTTTGTTTATTTAAAAAATATTTTAAATTTTAAATAATTTTATATTTAAAAAATAAATAGACTTTGAATATTTTATTTATTTATAGAGATCTATATTTTTAAAAAATAATTAAATCAAATGCTCGCAAAAAATTATATTGACTTTAAAGTTCTACTCACATACAAAAAAATAGATATAAATTATTTAAAAAAATAATTAATTAAATCTTAATTTCATAAATTTAAAACTATTTAAAATTTCTCAATTTATATTATATTTCACGTAATATATGAATTTTATTTAACATACATTAGAAAAAACATAATTTATAACATTTATTATAAATATATTATTTATAATATTTATTATTATATTATAACATATTATGTAATTAAATATAAACAATATTTTTATATTTTACACTCAAATTAAATATTATATTTTATATTTTAAACATTATATTTAAGAAAAAATAATTATCAAATAATTAATACAAATATAAATATATATATTTTGTTTAAAGTACATTGATATTGTTTTTAACAGATTATCTATCTTCCATCCAGTCCCATTAATAACAATTCCTAAAAGAAAATCTTCATTTCGCTATAGAAATTGGAAGAGTCCATAGTTCACATTTATTACACAGCCAAAATTTGAAGTCGGAGATACCACCTGTTTGTGAATCTTAGCAGTTAAAAATGTGCCTTCACCTGTTTCTAAGCCTCTATTTATGAGCCCTTTCTACCCTTTTTTAACTCACCGCAGACATGTGGGATTAAAAATACTATGCATCAAAACAAATACTCTTTCGGACAGCACATCAACGTTGAGCATGGCATCAAGTTTTGCAGATAGAGAAATGATGAGATCTGACCACCTTACATTGTCGCCGCTGAAATTTTGTCCATTTTGCAGATTTTATGGCTTCTAACGGTGGAAACGAAAAATTAAATTCTTCCACATGGTGGACGCAAACGGGAACAGGAAGGACACAGCATATGAGAAAACGGAAACAAAAAATGTCAGTTTAAGTGGGCCCCACAGAACCCAGACACCTAAGCGTGTACCCTTAGAGTGTGCCGGTTAAGCCCGGCCGGTTAAGAGGGGCGAGTCCGAGAAGCAGAACAGAAATGGCGAGTAGTCTTTTTTTTTTTTTGTTGATTACAGTGTTCCCTTATAATTGGCATTTTTTCTTTTAAATAGTTTTCCGAATTTTGATTTTTCTTTAGAAGTAAATTGGATTCTGCCCATGCACTTGACACGATTAGCAAAACTCTGCACAAATCTGATTTCAGTGAAAGATGGTAAGAATGCAACAGACAAGGGCTGCCTCCCATGACAGTAAAACTTCTGCCCAGGGAAAAATGGAATCGAGGGAATGCGAAGTTTTCAAAGAAGGATCTGAGAGTGATGCATCCGATGATAGTTACATATCTGCCACTCCCCCTAGGGAGCGACTTGGTATGCCTTCAGCTCTAATTTCCTGCGCAAGTAAAAAAATGTCCTCGGATAGTTTAGCCAAGGCATTGCCTAAAATAACAAAGAGCAATGCAGTAGCTGGCAGGCTAGAAAATGACGCCATTTTTTTGGGTGAAAGGTCCCGCAATTTGCAAATCCTCAGAAAAGGGTCGAAGAAGGTGACATTGAGAAATCGGGAGAAGCATTCAAAAGAGCATGTGACACCTGAAATTAAATTCTCTAATAGTGTTAATGCAATGGAGATGCACCTATATCCTCTTCAAAAAATTTAGAGCTTGGCTTTTCAATAAAGCTTCAATGGCCTGGAAGGCATGTGGGGGAAGGTGCATGCAACGGAAATGACTCGAAAGCAATTCCCCCGGGCTTCTTCTACGAAATGTTGTCTCAAGCACTATACCTCTTGCTGCAAACCCAGCTCCAAGACTCATTTCTTCCCCATTGCCTCCTCCTTTAATCCGGGGTGATACAAATATTGCACTTGAGTTTGTGCAAAGATTCCAAATTCTGGCCTTAGTCATACATATCCTCAACCGATTTCATTGTCACATATTGAGTTTCATTGTACTGGTAGACATTTTGCTTCACTTCAAGAAAATTACAAAGTTAAGTATGTGAATCTGTGCAATCCCACATTAATAAGGGCTTCAATGGATGGTGAGAAAGAAGCAGATACAATTGGGATTCTCAGGTAGAAGCTCAATCCATGAAGGTTCTATTTGTCGAGATGGGTGTTGGCTACGATCAGCACGGGTAGATCCTTAATTTACCATTTCGTGTAGTTGTTTTATTTACATTTTCTGAGAGAGAGAGAGGAGAGATTGCTTATTTTTGTGTATATTTATTTTGTGTGTAATGTATATTTCTATTAGTTAAAGAGATTGTAGGTACCAAGTTTTAAAATGAATACAAGATCAAGCATGTACCAGGACATGGTTGCAAATGTCGATATGTATTTCAGCTTCTATTTTATCTTAGTTAGCTACTTTAAATATTCTCTATATCGAAGATGACTTTTGACAGTCTCGTATACCTACAGGTTATAAATATTGAATTTTTTTCTTGTATCGTTAACCTTGCGACAGTTATTTTTATTATGGACCCCACCATAGATAGCGTTACTTGCACTCCATATGTTTCATCATTACAAATTGTGAATTTCCATTAGCATAAGGGTCAATACAAAGACATCTCAAAGTTAAGATTGATTACCACGTTGGTATCGCGCAGTTAATGACTTTGGCAATGGACTTTACTGGCATCACTAGATATTAACATCCCTTATTACCATTGGACCTTTCTTAAATGCTAATAGAGCTTGCCATTTATAGAGATGCTCGACATGCAGCAGCCAAGGATGCCTCAACAATACGAATTCAGGTGAGCAAACTAAATAATGTACATACTATTATAGCAATGTTATTTCAATCATGTAGGCAGTCAGGCTGAGCCAATTGACATGATGGATATAGATTATGACTGACCAGATAGCACAACAATTGCAACAAAATGGAATGCAAGTGGTTGGCTCGAATGGTAATGTTGTCCTCCCAAGGTCGATTGTATAATGAGATGATTAATTGAATGGATTGGTGTGCCATATACCTGGAGTGATACATACTTCCATTCTTGTACCAGTGACAGTATCCTGTGTCTCCAGGTAGCTACGGGGCCTGACTCTTTAACTATGTGAAAGTCTGGACTAAGATTCATCCCATTGACGAAATGGAGAACTGTGACTACAAATTTATTTCCCTGAAGAGATTGACTTAGAGAAAAATATAACATAGTGGCATCTTTTTAAAGTATTAAATAATTATACTACTCAAAAGCAGATAGTGTAGCATTACGAATTTACGAGGGATGCCCCTATTTTGATATTTTTGGAGACTCCCTGGCATCACCTAGCAGTCCCATCGATGTCCCCTAGCTGGGCCCTAGATGCCCCAACATCGTCTGGTCAGCCTAGGAATCTCTCGACACATCAAATGCATAAAAAATAAAATTAAAGAACATTATAAATAAAATCCTAAAAGGGGCCCCATCAAGCATCCCAACTCGAAACAACTTTCAAAACCCATGCCAGTTGCTGTTGCGCATTCACCAAAAGAGAAGAGGATAAAAGAAGAAAAGTAGTTTCTGAGATATCAATCAGATGAATCCTCTGATTTTTGAATTTCTTGTTCAATGTACTCATATATTAGACATGATGCAACACTTCCTTTTTGGGCATCTCCCAATATAAATCATGCTTCATATTATGTCTATGATTATCAGTCTACAGATGGATTATGGATTCAATGAATTGTTCTTATAATTACTATTCAAAATATTGGTTTCTTTTGGTTTGTTTATGCTATTTTTTGATAATTTTGATTTATTTGTACTTAAGAACTTTAAATATAAAATTTATTTATCTTAATAGTTGTCCCATAGCCCTACGGTCTCTAAAATCTAGGAAAAAAATGTGTCCTGAACCTTTCCTTGAAACTTAGAGAAACATTGATTTATAGTTGACACATGATTGGATGACCTTTAAAAGTTAGAGCTTTGCAATATTACTAAATAACACCTTCAAATTCTCTCTATATTGACCTGGGTTCTATAATGGAACTCCTAATATATTCATCACTCCAGCTTATCTCACTTGACATATTAGAGGGAGAGGGAGAGATAGAGGCTGATATA